>CAJDYZ010006580.1:40886-65058 GCA_903986555.1 Heterotrigona itama
TTCCACGTGCCAATCGTTTTTTTTTAACATACCCGAGCTCTTCATCTGCCTCGATGTCGCGATTCGCAAAAAATGCTATTCTAGGAAAATGCAGATCCTGATGCTCAACAAACACTCGTACTGGCAAGAGATTGGGCGCGCAAGAATGATTTATAAAACGAGCAATGTTTCCATACCGTCTCGCATCGATACAATATGTTTCTCCATCCTATATGCGTACAACATTTAATTGTGAATTGAAGTATTCGATTTGTATTGTACAAATACAAAATATTCGATACTTACTCTATTGTCTAAATCAAATAAATAAGAATCATCTTCTCGATGATCTGCTTCAGAGTCTGAAATAATCTCACCAACATATTCACATACATAGGAACCTTTCGGAATGTGCCGTAGCGTTCTAAGTCCCCATCCTTTACCTTTCGTTCGAAATAATTGAAATCTTTGTGTTAGACCATACTGAACAACGCGATTATTACATGTTATGCGATTACAATCACACGCTGGATTGCATTCAAATAACATTGGGGGGTCTAGATAAAGAAAAAAACATCTAAATATGTTACAAACATAATAATTAGGAAGTGTAATTAATATACCTGCATAATTAAATTCAGGAATTAATTTTCCTTCTTCATCATACCAACATCTTAAACTTATGTTTCCACACAAACATTTCTCTGAACTACAATTATCTTCACATCGACAAGATTGTAAGGACGTTATCGTGCGATCAACATTTATATTACTAGTAAAACAATTTTCAGTTACGTAAAGAAAATCTGTTGGCTTATCTTCCGAATCGTACCCATTCACACACTGTATTGGATTTGTCTCTTTACCACGTGAAATATCACTATAGAAAGAAATCATTGAGAAGACGTCATTAATATTTCTCTATTAAAGATAAAAATATAATTCAATATAATTCAATCTAATAATTACTTGGTTAATATTTTGACTGTTTTTTCCCACATATGTTCAGAGAGTTCATTAACTTTGGCATTTAATCTTAAAGCAGACATAGTATCACCATCATTTGTACAGCAATTTACTGCTGTTTCTCCTGCAGCATTAACTTCTCCTATTTTAGCACCGCGAGCTAATAAAAGGACGCTAACTGCGTACTGATCTTGCCTTGCAGCTATATGTCTGTAACATCATTAAATATTATATAAAAATTTAATTATTTTAATTACATAATTATTAAAAGACTTACAAAGGTGTATCCCCATGGACGTTGACGGCGTTCACGTCACATCCTTCATTAAGTAGCATTTCTGTGATTTCTGAACTTCCGCTGAAAGCACTCCAATGTAATGCTATATTTTGTTCTGCATCTCGAATTAATGGATCACATTTTTTATCCAACAGAAACCGCGCAACATCGGTATGACAAAACTCACAGGCCCAAATTAAACTAGTCCATCCACCATCATCCACTGAATCTAATAGAACATAAATAATTATTGTTACGTATAATACTAAACTAATTCAAACAATATAACATTACTTTAATAAAAATTTAATTACCTACTAATGTTCTTGGTGCTTTACATTCTGTTAATATTATTCTACAGACTTCTAAATGACCAGATTTAGCAGCCATGTGCAAAGCAGTCATACCATCTTCCCCTTTCAATGTAACATCAGCACCTATCTTTATCAAATATTTTACCACATCAGCTTTACCTTTACTAGCAGCTAACATTAAAGGTGTTAATTGATTTCTGTCCATCACGTCTAATTGAGCGCCAGCTTGTACCAGTACATGTACACAAGACAAGTGACCTTTATCCGCGGCTATATGAAGGCCAGTCCGATGAGCATAATCTCGGAATGTATGATTTGCATTATATCCGCATGCTAAAACAATAGAATAATATACATGTCATTTCTCATAATTTCAAAGCAAAAATGATATAATAACGCACCTAAAACGTTAACTAGCTTTTCCAAATCTCCATTCTTTACAGATGTATAAAGACTCATGATAGTATAACGTTCTGGTCTCTCAGAATTAACAGATGGCTCAGGTATTTTAATGATATCTGGTTGAATCAGAGGACTTGGAGGACGTTCTGCTAATTTTGTGTTATCACCTTTACCTGGTAAACTCATTTTTGCAGAAGGCAGTTTTGAGAATTTCTTTCGGGTTGGAATGAATACAGGTTTTCTTAAACCACTCATAGTCACCATTACATCATATGCTGTAGTTTCATTTCCACAATGTGGACATACACCCTTTTTATTTGGATAAATCTCACATTCACGATGATATTGATGACCATTAATACATTGCACAAATCTTCCTTGTGAACAAAACAGTCCACAAGAAGGACAGCAATTATGCCTTAAAAGCCTTTCTTTGTGTACTCGACATAAAATAATAAAAGGAACACGTGTACTCGGTCTCCTCATTGCTACATCATTGCTATCAACTTCATTACAACATCCTATCAATCGATTATCGATAGAATCTATTGCAGTACAATATAATGGTGCTCCAGAGCCCGTTATTGTTACATATAGTTGAGACCTTACTTGACATAAACACAGCATTGCTTGACCATATGTCTGAAAAATATTATAACGAAAAATATTATGAAATATCTTAAATAAGAAAATATTAATTATACTATATGATTATACCAACTTCGCTCATAACTGCTGTTGATTCTGGCTTTGAAGCTTGTCCTTCTGCAGGACTTGGACTTGGAGCCATACTTCTCCTTGTCCTTTTAGCAGGTACTGTGCTTTCTGCAATTATATAAACATAATTACTTTTTGTAATACTTATATTAACAAATTTTGAAATATTACCTTCAGGATAATCATTGTTTTTGCCTGTTTCTGCAACTGATACAGATCCATCTAAAAAAACATAAAAATATTATACTATAAAAAATATAACAGAAGTATCAACATCTTACATTTCTTTTTATACCTTCAAATGAATCTGCTTTAGCTATTTTTCTTGCAGCTTGACTTCCTCTGGGTCTTCCTCTTTCTCGTTTAGGTCTACCAGTAGCAGGTTTTAGAAATGGCTTTTCAATATCCATTAGAGATATGTCATCATTTGAGGAATTTCCAATTGAGTTTCCTAGTTTTGTCTGTGACTCTGAACTTTTTATCATAGGAGACAATTTTGGCATACCATCAAAATCAGATAAAAAATTTTGTGATTCATCCAATATTGTTTCATTTGTATTGTTTTCTGATATGGTAGAATTTCTAGAGTATTCTAATGATGAATTTACCTCAGAAATAGTAATATTTCCATCTAAAATAGAGGATTCTAATTCCTGACGTATATCAGGAGGTTTAGTTTGCAATTGTTTATTTTGATCTTTTCCTTGTATCACTTTCTTAGGTCTTCCTGGTTTATTATATTTCCTCTGTTTCTTAAATTGCAAATTTTCTTCTGTATAATTAGATTTCTCTTTTCTTGCCATTGCATTTTCTAATACAGTACTCTTCAATGTTTCTTTACATAATCTTCTAGCCGAACGTTTAGGACCTGGAGGTTCTTCAATGTGATCACTAAAAATTTTATGGAATGTTTACAAATATTATGCATAATATTTTACATATTTAAAATGAAAGAAAATAAAAAACCTAAGTGCTCTTAATCTAGGTCGTCCTGTTCTTCTTTTCCTTGTAACTGGAACTATGCTGTCTGCTTGATCCATTTGTTCTGTAGGTTCTGTTGAAGTATCTGGTTCATCAGTCTTTGTTTTTTCATTAGGAATAGTGTTTTTGTTTTCTGTTATAACGCTGGCATCTTCCTTTGGTGATTTTGACTCTTGTGTATTTTCTTCTGATTCCTTACTTTTAGATTCTTTAACTGGCTCTTCTATTCTACCTTCCTCTGAATCTGATTTCTCAATAGTGTCGGAGTTTTCATCTGAGTTCTCAATCTTGACAGAAACACCACCAATTTGGTCACAATTTGCCAATTCATCAGGAACTAAAGTAAGGTTGGAAGAGCAACTTGATATCTTGGTCTTTTTTCCATGATCGGTGTTTTCATCGATTGTTCTGAATGTAAGAACAATACGTGGAATTCCATTATCTTTTTTCAAAGTTTCCTGTTTTCCAGTATTTTCATCTTCTTTATAATTTTCATCCGTCGACATTGATTCCGTAGCATTTTGTTTAACTACAATATCTTCTGCATCCTTATCACTTGCATTTTCTTTCTCAACTGATGGCATTTCGTCAAGAGGCGTCACCGGTTTTTCGATCTCCTTGTGTTCCAACTTTTCTGATCGATTAATTTCTGCATTTTTTACGGGACTCACACTTTTGTTAAATTCATTCGTCATACCCTCGAGGATCTGTTGGATACTGACCTTATCTTCGACCCTCTCGGCAGCCATATCATCCTCTTCGCCCCCTTCTTGACAACCCTCCATCGTGGCATCTTCTTTGCTCTTATTCTCCGACATAATAATAGATTTTAACTGGAAACTATGAATTCTTACATTTAAAATGCCACTTCATTATAAAATCCGATGGCCAATAAATTAATCGCTAAACACCGAACGACTATCGAATTGTACTGTAACGTTGACGATGTCTTCTGCAAAGTGCAAATAGCTATAACGGCAATAGAATGCCTTCTAAATTTCTTTCTGACTGAATACTATCACTGATATAACAGTAAACACCATGAAAATACTTCTCCATACACCTTTTAACAGCTTGACTAATTATATTATCACAGAAGTTATTTGTTCTAAAGATTTTTGGAGAAATATCTACACTACGCTAGCGTGCCCCGCGTAGACCTGGAGGCCATATTGATTACTCAGGGACGGCCGATTCGAGTGAAGAATTTATTTTTAAAATGATCTTCGACAAGCCCTTTTCGTACAAAATATACTCTCTCTTAGTTTTCAAAAATTATATAATATTTTCTATATATTATATTGCTTGTAAATAATATTAATATATGAATTTATATAAAAAATTTATAATATGTATAACTATATAATGTACGATCATAAGTTTATGCACTCACACATTGAAAACGAAAAAGATAATGAATTCGTTACTAATTCATTACTTTATAGTTCAAAAGAATATTTTACAATAATTTCACTTTTTAGTGAAATTTATTTTTCATTAAAAATGAAATTAAAAATGAATTTAATTATACTTCAAATCTGAAAATTAGTTTATTATTTTTGATTTTATGTAACATTTCAATTTAATAATTTTAGAAAATCTCATTGTTGCTGTTTCCATATATTAATCTACATACATAAAAAAAGTAAAACTAACGTAGTATCATTTTATTACAAACAGATTATAAATTAAGGTTCGTAATATAGAATTTTAATATAATTACTAATATTCACAATAAAATAAAAAATGAAATTACTGTAACTAAATGAAATCATTATAATATAATAATGGCATCACGCATGAGCGCGTGACAAAAAGAAATTGCTTAACGTTACGTGGCAATACACGATAAAAATACATTGTAACTAATAAATGGCAGCGTCAGTCAATGCGAGGTAAATAGTTTGTTAATGAATTAATCATGAGCTATGCTAATATTAATGCAAGGTACATGAAACAAATCAATAATATCGTATAAATATAAGTTTATTTACATTGCAACAGATCCTTTTGTCAAATAAGCGACAAAGGTGATTACGAGTGAGACTGAACAAAATTAATGAATAAATGTTAATTAAAAATAATAATTACAACGTACTAGCCCAAACACGCCTCTTATTTTAAATAATATACATTTGTTGAATCTCGTAGCATTTAAGAGACGTGAATATTGTGCTTTCCTTATGGAGACGTCGTTACTAGTTTTTATAATTTGGTTTTCATTCAATCGATCCAGTGATTGCTGTACGCATTTTTATTTTACAAACGATAACGAAATGAGAAAAATATCGCTATTACTAAGTCGAGTTGCAGAGATACTGCAAGGCCGCCCAAGGAAGAGAGAACTGCTTTACAAGTTTGGTTTCACATACTCGTTTGTCTCTCGGTACGAAAAGAAGCGTAAACGAAGAATGATAGGAACGGTTTACGCGTTCAGTACGATGCCGCATCTCCTAACAAAGATTTTCTTTTATCTTTTAGTTTTTTATTTTTTTCTAATTTTTTTATTTTACTTTTGTCACTTTTTTTTTAGAAAAACGTCGAACATACTACATTTATTTATATCTTTACAAGCGATATAAAAAGTTGAGCATCATATTGCATCAGTGATTGCATTCTATATAAATACACGTCGATAAGAGAGTTATTGACAAAGTAGTTCAACGCGATACGTTACAGCCACGGAAATCGTGCAAAAATGAATCCCAAAGACCGTCCTCTCAAATTTAGAAGTCTAATTCTTCTTTTCGTGCTTGCGAACAATATTCAATGTTCGATAATAACATCATACATAATACGTATTCAAGTCCTTTTCTTAAAATACGTACATCAGAATTCACAATATCACTGAGTATTACAAACAATTATTTTTTGGTTTAGAACTGTTTTAAAGTACAGTATGCACAGATCACTTATGTGCACAACCATCGTTGATTATAACACCATACATGTGATTAATTCAATTATTTTTATCGCATATGGCACCAACAAGAAATATGATTTAATCGTAACGGTGGGTTATGGAGGCGGAGGTCTCCTCTGAGGTTCGGGAGTGTAACGTAGTCGAGCTCGTACATGTTGAGGGCTACCAGGTACGGAATTGCTTTCCGATAATCTTCTTGGGGGAGGTTGAGGTGGAGAAGATGAAACATACCTTAAAGAGAATATATAAATTGAAAAAAATTGTAAAAAAATTGTAAAAAGAAAACTATATTTTATACGTGATTAAAGCCAATAAAAGTAATACCTTCGTGCGAAAGAAGGAGAAGCTTGGTCTATTAAATTTCTTCTAAGGGCAAGAGGAGATTCACCGCGACTTAATCTCGGCGGTGGTTCTGGCGAAGGAGCACGTTCGCTTCCAAGCCTAAGACGGACATAAGAAGCAAAACGCTTCTTAGCAGATTCTTTGGATCCACCCTGGACAGCTGGCATAACAGGTGAAGGATCTTGCTTCAATTGATGAGCAAAACGAGAAATTAACAATTCAGGGCTAGTAGAACCATGAGATCCCTGCGGAGGAGGTTCAGAAGGAAACCTATTAAGGAAAATGAAACATAAATAATAATTACGTTATTAATCGTTATCATAATAACGTTATCGTAATACGTTATCATAATAAATTACAAAATTTGTCGTTACTCACCTTTTACGACTAATCATAGGACTACCATAAATATCTTGCGTTTGTGAATGAGTTTGAGGCACAGATGGAGTTTGTCCTAATCGTTGTTGAAGAAATGGAGAATAGCGCCCACTTTCGGTTGCTTGTATTACATTTGGAGGATCAACGTTTTCTCTTCTCCAAGGTGAATAATCACGAGCAAATGGACTTAAAGATCTAGAGACACCTTGCCATCTTTCTTTGCTAGTGTCTCGATCTTCCGTGAAGCGTCCATGATATGGTGAATAAAGCCTATTTCCTGACTCTATCGTACTAGTATCCTGTCGGTAAGGAGAGAACGGTCTTCCTTCTTGCCTACCTTGTCCATTAAGAGAACAATGATTCGAAGAATAATCCCTATTTTGATCAACACGTTGTCTGTATGGTGAATACGGTCGTTGAAAATTCGTTTCCGATGTATCCATATCATTGGACGAAGGAGGAGAAAACGGCCTAGAAATTTCCTTTCGTCTAAGTGCGTATGGACTATAAGATACATAGTTCGCACCATTCTCACTATTTGATCGTTGATGAAATGGTAAAAAGCTAGAGTTCTGCGAGTCTTTGGTAACATTGCTTCGTAGGAAAGCTGGTACTTCGGACTGAGCCCTCAGATGAGCTGTTTGTTTTAAAGATACATGACCCGTAACTCGTTGCTGCCACCCTGGCAATCTGAAACTGAATTTCATAATATTAAATTATAATATTATATAATATAGAAAAAGAAATACTGATCTCCAAAAGTAGACTGAATCATATAAAAAATGTCACTGGCATCCAAGATAATTGTATTATGTTGATTCTGTAAAAAACTTGAGTTTATAGAAGGTTAATAGAAGTTAGAACGTTAATCATAGAATCATGCAACATAAATGAGGATAAAGGAATTTTTACCAAGGTAAAGATCAAGATAAAGAATATCTGTGCTTAAAAACAGAAAATTCAAAACATTACATGCTAAAACGAATAGAATGTTTAATTGATATTTTCTAATATTTAAAACAAAGATAAAAATACAAATATAACTATTTTATAATGACTGGAGTGTGCACAGGAAAAACTTATTTGTGCCACTGGCAAATCGCTACATAAACATAAAATAAATAAACGAATATTCAAATAAATAAAAACAATGCTTACCATGAGTAGGGGTTGAAGGGTGGGGTGTGTAACAGGCGCGTGCACAAACCAAACAACTCGAAATGAAAATCGGGCAGATTTTTGGATAATTGTGAGGTGTATTTTTTTTAAATTTTTCGGAGTTTATGGATAAATTTTTAAGGAAAATGGAAGAAAGAGCAGGGGCGAGGGAGAGGAGATGCTATGCTGCGCTGCCTCCCTCAAGCTCAACGCTGCAACACAATTTAACACGCACGCAAACTTTTAATCGAAATGTATGGATAGGTTGTAAATATCGTTTGGCAATGAACAAAAGATAAATATATAAAAACTAATATCCAACAAAAATCCAACTTTAAAACAGCATAATTTTTCGAGCCGTTTTAATACCTACCCATTAATACCATGAATGCTGAAGTGTGTTAAAAATTTTTAAAACTAATATAAAAGAACAATACCCGGTTATTTTCAAACCAAACCAAATCATTATAATATTAGTTGGGAATTTCATGCCATGTTTAAAACTCTATTTATTTTCTATAGTATGATTTTTTCTAGCGGATTCTAATAGCAAATTCTATATTTCTTACAGTCTCATATTTTTTTTTAATCGAAAATTTTCTATATAATAGCTAGAAAATTATTTTTTAATATTAACATATATTTATATATTCAGATTTTACCTTGGTTCTAATTGCTGCATAACTCTGCCAAACCATTGGCAACCAGTATTGAGAACTGAGGAGTTTGTTTCTTCATCTTGTGGTATATCATATTTTCGGATAAAAGGATGTTCCATGAGTTTATGATATTTCGGACGATGTTTATAATTTTTTGTAAGGCAACAACTCACAAAATTTCTAAATTCTTTTGAAAAAAGTGCATCTGATGGAAGGGAAGGAGGGTCATCTTGCACTACCCTGCTCAGTACCTACAAATTCATATAAATATAATAATCATTTTAAACACATTCATATAAATATAATAATCATTTGAAACATATTCATATAAGTATAATAATCATTTTAAACACATTCATATAAATATAATAATCATTTTAAATACTGCTCAGTTTATTCAGTTTACCTCAAAATCAGTCTTACAATCTCTGTAAGGAAATATTCCTGTAGCTAATTCAACTAAAGTGATACCCAAGCTCCAAACATCAGCTCTTATATCATAATCTGGCTTTGTTGGATCTGGAGGATCAATTCTTTCAGGCTATAAAAGTATAGTAACATGTTATAAAAAAATTTCAAATTTTAGCATAACAAAGATTAGATTATATACTGACAGCCATATAAGCAGCACATCCTGCACTTCTAGTTTTTGCTTTACTATCAACTAATCTGCCAGATATACCAAAATCACATAATTTAACTCCTCCTCTTTCATCAAGAAGAATATTGCTAGGTTTTACATCTCTGTGAATTACACCATGTTTTTCTTTTAAATATGATAATGCTTTTACTGTCTGCAAAAATATAATTTTTTTACATAAATAATCCTTTGAATAAAATTAAAATAAATATAAGATTTATAATGTCACTTACTGCTACTGTAACTTTTCCTAAAAATTCTTCTGGCATTGCTTGCCTAGTTCTTTTTAGTAATTTATCTAAACAAGTTGCCATTAGTTCCATACAAATCCATACATCAGATTCAGTGATAAAGCAACCCAAACATTGCACAATATATGGACAATCATGTGATTTTAATACCACGTCAAGATCCATAATTATCCTTTTATTCTCTTCTGCATTACCAGAACGTCTCATTTGTTTAACAGCAATGAGTACACCACTAGGTTTATGTCTCATTTTAACAACATGTCCACAGGTACCATTTCCCAATTCACCTAGATGTTCTAAATCTTTCATTTCAGTTTGATACCTCTGACCATTAATATTTAAAATACCATTCATTTTCATAATTTCTTGTAGTTTTGATTCAAATTCACTATCTTGTTTTTTTGGAGGTATCTGTGAAACTTTCAGTGTTGGAATTGGAGCTATATTCAAGATCAAAATTAAAAGTCATTTTTAACCTTAACTAAATATATAGAGAGTGACATATATTCTTTAATAACAAAATAATCTTAAATATATTTTATTAATGGAATTAGTCTATTTAAAAACAAATAACAATTCAAAACTAAATTTAAAAAAAAATCATTCTTATTATGAACAGATTTTTCTTTAAAAGAGATGCATTGTTTTTGTTTATGGCTCATTTAGATATGTTATCTGTCTAAAAAAAAAATTTTGAGCATACAAATATTAGTTCACTAGTAGATTGAATGAAATAAACTACGCGTTAAATAGGGACACCAAAAAAGTATCGTATATAGATCAACAGAATAAATTGTGATGATCAACATAACCTGTACGGTAAGTAATGAAAGCAAAATTCAATTGCAAATTTTTAGAAAAGACGTCAAGAAAATATTTTATTATTTTCACAAATGTTATTCGAATCAAACTTACGACGTGAAGCAGAACTTGAAACAGATCCCGAAGATGACGATTGAAGGCTAGTTCCTGATCCAACCTCGCTGCTTTGTCTATCTCTGTCTCTTGATTCATTTTCTGCTCTAAGACGTTCTTGTAAATTCAGAATCTTATTCTCCAGAGTACTGGACATTGCGACGGTCTTTTGAAACACTATCAAATTCACCGCGGGACACCACCTCGCACAAAATATTTGACAATTTTCACATCACTCGTCTGCCCTTTTTGGCAGCGAACATTGCGCCGCCGGTTATACGCATTTCAGTAGAACCAACTTTCTTTAAATTTCTTAAAAATCACTAGAGCAGTTCATGATAAGAAAATTTTTCAAAACAAAGAAATTTTTGCATCTTTTAAACATATATTTATATGGTGTGTGTGTGTGTGTATGTATGTATCATATGTTTTATATATATTCTCATTTTTATACAAAATTCATATATGTACATTTTTTTATTTAAGTAAAGATCAACATGTGAATTATTTAATTTTTTTTTTGTTCAAACATAAAGTAAATATTTATAATATAAAATACAATTATGTGGAACTTAATAGCATGCATGTATATAAATATTTTTCTCTGAAAACTTGATATCTAATCATCGAAACGAATTATAATTGACAAGCATGTACTAAATTAAAAGAATTAGAATGTTTTAATTCTATAAATAAATTTTTGATATGATAATTATTGCCAATATTGAATTTGAAAATATGAATATAATTATGCCATATTTTAACTATTAAAATATGACAAACGATGATCGAATCAAAAACATCACGCGTTTAAAATACTAATCGTTATATTTTAAATATAATAAAATAAAACCTCAAGTAACATTATAGAAAAGAAGCTGTTATTAAGAAAATAATATATGTATATATATAAAATATTTATTTAAAGGAATCAATTTTATGGGTCACTGAAAAATATTACTATCTTACACAAAAGAGAGATATTCATTGTAGAACAGCTGCATTCGCAGCTATACTTGGATTGTTAATAACTTCTCCCAAACTTTCTAGCAATTCTTTCCTATAATCATCAAAATCTCCATCAATTTCATTTATCTGTTGATTTTCGATTACATGTAAACAACATTCTGTATCTCTAATTAAACGTTCATCGTGAGAGACGATAATAACTCCTCCCTTGTAATCGTTAATAGCATCGGCTAATGCATCAATTGATTCTATGTCTAAATTATTTGTTGGTTCGTCTAAAATTACAACATCAGGTGCATTTAAACATAATTCAGCTAATGCAACTCGAGCCTTTTGACCTCCAGATAAATCTTTCATTTTAATTGTATGTGCATGAGAACTAAGTCCAAATGTTCCTAATTGCTTCCTAGCTTTCTCATATGGCAAATCGAATAAACGCATGAGATACTCCGACGGTGTTTCTTCAGCTGTTAAATGTTCACCAGAATGTTGGTCAAATTTTCCTATCCTCTAAAAGTAATAAAACAATTTAAATATACGAATTTGTTGTTTTAAATAATAAAATTAATTTTTATTTTTACTTACTAATCTGTGGTTTTTTATTAATTCCCCTTTCAAAGGTTGTAAATCACCTATTAGTAACTTCAAAAATGTAGATTTACCGACACCATTAGGTCCAACTATGGCTATTCTAGAATTTAAATCGATACCAAAATCAACGTCTATAAATAATGGTTTTTGTCCTTCATAAGAAAAAGTTACATCTGAAATGAAATATGAATTTTCAAAATCATTCAAAATCATTTCTTACAATATGAAGCAATATATTAAATATCAATGACATACTATGAAGACCAAGAATTGGTGGTTGTAGTGGAGGTGGATCAGGAAAACTAAATTTCACTATATAATCTCGAGGTTTCTGCAATAATTCCGTAGGCGCATTGTCATCTTCTTGTTTTTGCATTTTTGTTCTATTTTTTTCCTGTTTTCTAGTTAAGGCTTCTTTCTGTTTCTTTTCAGCTTGTTTTTTACTTTGTCCAGAAGCTTTCAAATCTTTAAGTCGTTTTTCTTGTTTCTCATATGCTTTAATCATTTCCTTTTTCTTTTGCTCATACATCTTCTTAAACATACTATAATTCCCCTTGTAATAAAATAACTTTTGTTGATCTAAATGAATTATATCTGTACATACATTATCTAAGAAACTCTGATCATGAGAAACAATAAGTAAAGTTTTTTTCCAAGCTTGAAGATAATTGTCTAACCAAATAACAGCGTTTAAATCTAAATGATTTGTTGGTTCATCAAGTAACAATAATGTTGGTTCTAAGAAAAGAGCTCTAGCAAGAGAAACACGCATACGCCAGCCACCAGAAAAATTTTTTGTTGCACGATCTTGCATGGCACGACTAAATCCTAGACCAGCAAGAATTCTCCTAGCACGTGGCTCTGCAGAATCTGCACCAATAATTTTTAACTCCTCATAAACCTATAAAAAAATATATTATCATAGCACAATGATTAAAATATGTTTATATTTAATAAATTACCTCTTGTAATCTGTTTTGGACAGAAGTATCTCCTTGTTCTACTAGCTCTTCTAATTTTTTGCATTCTTCTATTAATTCTTTACATTTTATATCTGCATTAAGTACCACTTCTACAGCTGGTGTATCATCAGCAATAACTTCTTGTTCACAGTATAGAACATCAATGTTGGGTGGAATAGCAAACGCTCGCTTTGCTATATGGCGAAGTAAAGTAGTTTTCCCATGACTGAAATAAATAACAAATATTTCGTAAGATATCGAAATAATATTTCAAAAATATAATAAATACATACCCATTTGGTCCTACCAACCCATAACGTCTACCTTGTGCAATTAATAAACTGGCATTGGTAAATAATTCTTTTCCTTTCGCAGCAATGCTAAAATTTTCTACCTTAATGTCGACAGCATTTTCTAATTGTTGATTACCACGCTGTTGACTTTGAGTCTGAGAAACAGTGAAATTAGTTTCAAGTTCGCTATGACCCTGACCACCGGTTTTCATTAACATTTCCATCGTTTTTTCATATTCTTGTTGCTTTTTTAATTTTTTTTTTTCTTTATGTGTCAACTTTTTCCCTATTTCTTCCACTTCCATATCGGATATTTTTTTTGTGACATTCAATATTTTTTTATCGGTTGACATACTGAAATGTGCACCTGGTTAACTAACCTCAATATTGCACACCATTCACTTACACGAGATCTAGCCTAAGTAGCACAAAAAATACAAAAACACGTGGCGCCATCCAATTCTCTGCATATCTTATAATAGTGTAGTGATTTATAAATATAGATATATTTATTCAATAAGAATAATAAAATTGGTATTTTCCACAAAATTTTTTTTTTGTACAAAATATTAGAAAGAAAAATTATATTAATTTAAAAAATATAAATGTTATGTTTCTTTCTAAATATATGTAACACTATTTGTAACATATATTTGTGACATATTTATAACAGTTGAAATAAACATATTAAATACCACTATAAATGTGTTGAATTTTTATGATACAATAAAACGAGATATTAGTATTATTTAATTTTTTAAACGTGAATATTTTAGTATAAATCATGGCGGAATTACAGGAAATAGAGAAAAAAGGACGTGCCACTAACGCAAAATTAATAGCATATATGGAAAAACATCGCTTATATGAATTATTTTACGTAAATAACCTATACACTATAAATATATCCAACATATATAAATTAATTTATCAAAGTCTTACTATATATAGGAAATAGCAATTCAATTAATGATTCAAAAACCCGAAGATCATGTTATATTTATGAAACAATACCTTCAACTTGCTGTTAAGAAGCTTAATATTTCTAACATTATCCTCATTGCACCTACAAATTTTGGTAGACAAAATTAAATTTCTTGAAATCGCTTATTCTGAAGTTTAGTTGCTTAAATTCAGAAAAGATATTTTTTATAAACAGATAGAATCGCCTTAGCTAAAGTTCTTCAGAAAGAATTGGGGGTACATCCCTTAACCTTGAAAGATCTTCGTAACGTTTGCTCTCAACATGATGTAAGGAAAAGTATTTATACTTTTCTTTCACCTTCTCAGGAAATTTTCTTTTTTAGGATGTTTGTCACTGCAAGGAATCGGAGGATCTTGCATATGCAATGAGAAAAATTTTAGAAAGCGAAGCTACTTTTCGTGAAAGTGGATGGATATTAGTTGGTAATATATTCTATACATTCTAACATAATTAAAAAGGATGACATGCTTAATTACTAATTTATCACAAAGATTTACCAAGAACAAAAAGAGAAGCACAAATATTCCAACGTACTGGAATAATACCAACGCACGTGATACAACTTATAGTTTCAAATAACACTGGTAAAAAGAAAGAATATTATATTCTTAAATTCGATAAATTTATATAATTTTTGTTGTTCTAGGAAATTCGAAAATTTGTACAGACACGTTCGCTTGTTATAAAACATGTGATCCTACAAATACTTTGAAAAATATGAAACATCGTCGTTACTTAAAAAATTTGCGAGACTTACGAGAAGTATACGGACATTGTTTAATTGTTAGTTACACTTTTAATCTTTCAGGAATCGGCATTTTTTCACAAAAAACTGTATAATAGTGATTTTCTTCTTCAAAAAATTTTCATACATATAGAATCAGCATGTTATACAGAATATATAGGTTTGTATTAAAATAATTTCGTTGGTCCGGAGCAATATAAAATTTTTGACATTTTTAAATTTTATAAGTTACTATAGATTTTTTACATCGCTGATTACAAATTGGATTTTAAAAATGATTTACATTAATTTTAGTAACTTAAATGGATAAATAGACAATGTGTCCAGTTTAATTAGAAATATTCACATGTCTCGAAAAATATGAATGATGCGAAAAAATAATAGTAAGAAGAACATAAGACTATGTTCTTACATATTTTATAGTTTATGTTCTTACATACTTTATACTTTAAATAATTATTAATTAATCTTTATATATTGATGAATAGCGAAAACAAAATTTTTTTACTTTAAAAATATTTGATTTCAAGGAAGTTGAAGTAGGTATTAGGTCCATCGATGAACTTGGAAAAGATTGTGCAAAATTAACAAAAATAAGAAAACATTGTGGAGCACCGTCACTTTTCCGCATTGCGCTTGTTGGATCTAGAGGATCTGGGTGCACTACATTAGCAAAATACTTGGCCGAACGATTCAACCTCGTTCACAGTAACTTTTATTTATTTTAACTTTTTATTGTTTAATATGTAATTCTTTATAAATATAAATGTTGCTATCTATTTTAGTTGATTACGATCAAATTATGGACCAAGCACGTTTACAACAAAATTCTTTAGGAAAATTGCTTCGAATATTTGAGGAAAAATGGGGAGAAAGACCCAAACCTGAATTTAGGATACAAGTCGTTGAAGTATGAAAAAACTAATAAAAAACTAACTAATTTTTGGCATCAATGATTGCTATAATGTTAATATTTCCAGAAATATTTATCTGAATATGAGTGTTTAAAAAGGGGTTGGGTTTTAACTGGTTATCCAAAAACCGTAGAAGATTTTAAACTACTAGACTTAAATCCTACACCCCCAAATAGGTAAATAAGCAAGACAAATATTCAAAGCATTCGTGAAAATGTTCAAAGTATTTGTGATAAAAATTTTAGAGTAATATTTGTAGAAGTAGATGGTGACGTCTGTAGAGAAAGACTGCTTAATCGTAGATACAATTTTGTCACTGGAAGCAAGCATATTTTGTCAACAACAAATTATGCCGATAACGATGACTGTAAATTAACTATACATCCTAGAGATCTCAGACTAGTCGTTGAACGAGATGTAATTAAAACTAATTTTTATTGTTATTTCTACAATTTTACAAAATTTATAATTAAAACTACTTTTTATTGTTATTTCTACAATTTTACAAAATTATAATAATTTCTACAAAATTACAGCTTCAGGAGTATGAAGAAAACGTGACTGATATGATAGAGTATGCAGGCGAATCTGCGATAAAAATCGATGGTAATGAAGAAGAAAGAATCGTTCGAGAACAAATAGAAGCAATTATAATGCGTCCAATTTCATCCTGGCAATCAAGAGTACCAAAACCTCCACCTGTGATTGATCCCATGACTATCGAATTTGATCCTGATGATGAACCAGATTCTAGTGTGTTCGATAATATACGTGCACCCGAGACAACCTACACTTTTATTTAATTCATAACCAGTGATCCTATTTTGGTCTTCTGTAGGGGTAGGAAACGGGATACTCCTAGCACGTCCTGCTATCCTAATACGCGGAGCATCTTATTTTCACAACATCACACCATTTGCATGGTGTCATGTATGAATTTCTTAATACATACAATGTTTAGAATTATTTTTATAATTTTTATCATTTAAAGAAAAAATTATTAATATGAATAAATCTCGATACGAAATTTAAGAAATATAGTTCTTGCATTTTCTTTCAATAATTTCGATGTTGATAAATTTTAGTGATATCCTTTGATATTTAGGAGTAGGATCGAGGATAACGTAGATGATACGTCAACCTGTTTGGGAATCGCACCACGGACAGTATATCGACATGGAAGTGAACAGAATCTTATCTTGTTAAGAAAAGAGTACAGTTGAATATACAGTGTATAGTTGAATTAAGGACATCACATGCCTACATTAATGAGAATAATTACCTCAAACGCGAAGCATATTTCCGGATTAAGAACGTATAGGATAGGATAGGTCGCCCGCGATTGCAAAATGCAAAACTTGCTACAAACAGATGAAATCCTGCTTGCTTTACCCACCAGTTAATAAAACCTTTACGTTTTTGAAGAGAAAGTTAAATTACTTAGTGTCTTGTATATTAGGAAAAACGTGATAGATGTATTCTTCCTATAATATTATCGAATCATTCGTGGATTAGTTACAAGAATAAGCATCATTTTATTCAACAAACAATTTTGAGTACTTTATTTAAAAAACAAGGATTTGTAATTTATTGTTTATTTTTGCATAAAAATGGAATTCATAAATAACATTAATCGAAACTTGTATAAACATAAATTGCACAGTTCATTTATCGATCGGAACTTATTTCTGTAAAATGTAGTAAAACTGTGTAGACCCCGGAAGAAAAGAGGAAACATGGGTTAAGGGAAGTAGAAATCAGATAGAGGTAAAAAAGTACCGTACAAATGTTAAAACAATTTTAGTATAAAATATTTTAATATAAAATTATCTTTTAAATATTGAAATAATTCTAAACTGAACAAGAATATTTTCGTGACTTTGGAATTCTGGAGAATAACTAATTAATTTTTATTTTCTGTTTTATTTATTTTCTGAAGTAGTTGTATGTTGTTAAACAATCAATCTGGTTGAATTAATTTCATTAACGTAAATATTATATTTTATTGAGTATTTAGTATTTACTACAAAGATGCTGGATAGGATATCCATATGCTTTACATAGTATATAGTATCTTTTACATATCAGGAAAATGTAGCGATTGTGTTTAAATATATTTCCTAGAAATTTGCTGCACTCGTCACACTGATAAAAGAAAGATAAAAGAAAGAAAAACGTGAAGAACAAAGATGTATCTCAAGTTATTAGAAAATACTTCAAAAGGCGAAATAAGCTTGAGTATTAGGATAGAAGGAAGCACATGAAATACGGCAAGATGACCTCTGTTTTCGATATGCGTTATCCTACTGGAAAATCTGCAATCCTATACTCTATAGATATGCCGAATATGCATTGAAAATGAAATGTGTATTACATGATCATCATACCACAGATGAGATCACACATATGCAGGAATGTTATGCCAGCCTGCAATATTTTTTTATTTGGCTGGTATTACAGATGCATTAGGCTGGCATAACATCGTAACAATCATCTTATTAGGATTATGTCAATTTCCAACTTTCAATATCTGAGACATAAGACATATTTTATAATGTATTTACAAAATACATATTGCTAAACATATTTTAGTTTTTTTAAGTTTTTTCTCGAAATCTTTTCGATTATTATTAGTTTTGTTTTTAAAAATAAGACAATCCTTCATTTATTTTCATTCACCGTAAATAAGAAAAAACACACGCGTACACGCATACACACAATACAATGCGTTCGCAATGTGATGACACGTGTTTATATCTTACAAACATCCAATCGCATCAGGATATCATGCGAATAGGTATTTCGATGTCGAATCGATCGCTTTCAAGCTTCCTGAATTTTCACAAGTTTCCAAGCATTAAGCATAAGCGTTTCATCGATTAAGACTCCATATAAGACGAAATTTTCTCTCGGCCAATCAAACGAAAGATTTCTTTTCCATTCAAGGAAACGTAATAACCTCCGAGACTCATCAATGTCCTGTCACTCGTCAACTGCGTGGCGCCAGAAGCATTCGCACTATCAGGATTTCATAACTTCGAAAAGGGACTCGCACGAATCTCCAGGACTTGGAATCTAGCGATAGATACGTATTCCACTTCAGTATTCTTACCAGGATGCTAGTAACGATTCACTATCGTGAATGTTGTTCTCGTGTTTTCCACAGTTTCTTGGAAGATCAATTACGTTTCTAAGAAAGTATCAAAGAAGACAGAAATAAGCAACAAAAGATTTGAATTTGCCAATGAATCTAAACACCTGCTGTTTGTCGAAGGTATTTTAACTCGAAGGTATTAATTAAAAATTTCAGAAAATAATGGCGAGAATAGGACGCAAGATATCACACTTCTTCTTTGTCTGAATTTATTATTTTTCATTGAACGTGTTTCGTCTTCTGTATATCTTAATTTTGCCTGTGCATCACAGGCAATCATAAAACGAGTCGCGCATGCCGCCGAAAAAAATTCCAGATATTCGGATGGATTTCCAATAACAGACAACACGGCTATATGTACACAGTGTATATAGTATGCTACTATGTGGCCGCTCTCAAATGAAACAAATATTGATTCGATTCAATCAACGGCTTGCAAAATTGCTTATATTTCGTACCAATAATGTTTATAATATGTTACCAAATATATTATAAGTACATTCTGCATTTTATCGATAAATCAATATATTTCGTATTTTATGCAGAATAGGTCAAACAATTGGTTTGATATTTATTATGTCAAAGTGATAAATGCTAAGAAGGTTTAAATGAGATTTGATGTTTTCATCGAAGTTATAGACAGATGAGTTAATGTCAAAGCACGTACCAAGTTTCCAGGATACTAGCTGCGAACACACTGAAAACACACGTTTCTATTATTCCTGCAATCACAATTAACCAAGAACAAGATTAGCCAATGATCAGTCTTTAACTAAATAACATATTTGCATTCGAAACTTGTCCAGTGAGATACTATTAACAGTATTCAAAACTATTTGAAATCCATTAGAAACTATTCCAAAATCATCTTAAATACATGTAATGTGTAATCAAAATATCAAATTTTTTTTTAAGATGCACGAATTTTTAAAATAATCTTCCGTTTTGTTTTATTTATTCACAATAATATTGGTAACTAGTTGGCTGTTGATATAATTTAAAAAAAAACAATTCGCAGTAACGTTAACGACATTTCGACATAAAGGGTGCAACGATACAGTGATACATTCAAATACATCTTTATCTTCTCTAAAGAAATTGATGGACGACGTTTCACACAGCACCGATATGGCTAAAAGTATCACCGAGTTATCGCTCAAAAGAAACAATGTTCGCTGCCTCTTAAAACCCGGCAGCCTCTGGGCGTTTAAGTCCTCAAACCGTTCTAATTGAGGTTCCTCCTCGTTACCGCGAAAGAGTTACCGGAAACAATGGCTGGAACAAGTAGATGACAATTGCACGTAGCAAGCAAGCGTACTCCCTAACAAAAGCGTGCCTACCACTCCTCGTTTTGGCTATCTTTCGCCGTTTCCTTCTTACTTCTCGTCTCCGCTATTGTTCCCTTGCAACGGCAACAAGCGTCAGTGTCAGATAACGAGTAACGAAGCGTCCTTCGTACTTCTCGAGATATCGAGACAGCTGCCTCCGGAATACTGGATGGAGAGTAAACTTCTAGAAAACAACCGCAACAAGAAGACCACTGAAGATTAAGTTGTTGGAAAACTACGCGAATGCTTTCCAACATGCAACGATCATCATGCGACGTGCTCATTCGCCATTTAATTCCTAGAATTTTTTTTCTATCGTTCCAGTTTTTAAGTTTTTTAACTTGTAGTTAACTTTATAGTTAAGTAGGTAAAGGTGGAGAAATCTGCAGAAAACCGAATGCAGAAAGAGGAGTCCGAGAAATACTTGTTTCCAATATCCGATCACATGATTCATGAATGACGATAATTTATCTTAGTCTATAATCTCAGTCAGTGAAATTTACACGTATTACTTTTTTTTATTAATAGTAATGGAATATAAGTACTCAAACAGTTTTTCAATTATCTCTATTTATATTCTAAGTTTTAAAGTTCGATAGCTATTTCCGACGTTCATCGACAATATCCCGACAATTTATTGCAACACAGTATCGGTGCAATTGCCGGCGAACATCTGTAATTATTTTAATTATTGCCACGAATCGATAGCATCGAATGTCTGGCCGACGAGTTTCGCTTTACGAAACTAATTTAATTAGTACCTTAAACACGATGCACCCGATTGCGGATAATGGGGAGGGGAGAGGAAGATGGTTGCGGCAAGGAAGGATACGGAGGTCAGACGATAAGGCCATTAACAGTACAATTAGCCGTGCGCTGGGATTTTTAAAAGAGAAACCAGCTCCGTGCAAAGGTTTTTACCTAATTTCGCGAGAAAGGGTGAAAGAACGAAGAAAATGGGAAATCCTCGGGTCGAACGCGGCAGAGACAGAAGAGCCTCGCGGAGTTGTACGGAAGGAAAGAAAAAAAATGAGTCGAAGCTGACTACGCGGAGCGGAGAGTTACTCGCCTCTCATTTTGCTCGAGTGCTCTCGCGAACAAGGAAACATTTCAATTAATTACTGCGTAATTAAAATATGAAAAAGTAGTCATTAGCCCGCGTTTCCACGTCGGTTATTTGGACAACTTTCCTGCTCGCCGTTTCCCCCTTTCCCTAGTCCGATCTTTCCTTTCGTTCTCCGCGGCATCCATTCGGCAAGAATCGCTTCATCTTCCTTCCGACACGTTTATTTCTCTCTCGTCTTTCGTCACTCTCTTTCTTTCCCCTCCCATTCCGCAATCCTGACTTTCAAATATTTCATTTCCCAGTTTTTATTTTCCCCGGCATAGATATGTAATTTGTGGACGCGTACGTGCAAGTGTCGCGCTCTCGTCCTCACGGGCATTAATTATGCACGTGTCAGATAACCTCCAAGTGGTTACCGAGTAAGCAGCTTGCTAGACATGTACCGTGTGTGTCGTATACATGCAGAAATAAACACTTTTCCAGAACGTACTTACGCTTGACCCGTCACCGACGAACTCTCTTCGGTGCAATCCTCAGGCAACCTCATCGTATTATGTTACTTTGTCCATAAGATTTTCATAGAAAAGGACCTTCTTCTTCAATAAAAAATGTTTCTTCAAAAAAGAAATGATTTCAATCCAGGTTTTCTTTAATCGATCGATCGAAGACCAATGGTTAGTGGTCCGTTTAATAGTAACAGTGGATTAGTACAGTGGACTAAATAAACCACCAACCAAGAGAAATGAAAATGTCTGAATCTCACTCAACTGTCTGTAACATACTTGTATATACTCGTATCATACATATATGATTTATATATAAAAGGATTATTTATAAAGGGAGAAAAGATTGTGAATGGTAAATTTAAAAAAATCAGAGATCGCAATGATTGTACATTGGGACATGGAAAATCGGTGTTTATTCGCGTATACGCGTATACGATCCGAGACACAAGAAGAGTATGTACATTTGCATGTCATTCTGTTGCAACATAATAGCATCAAGCAAAAGGGGTCGAGCTGTTGCGGACGTGAAAATAAGCCTTAATCCGTTGTGTTAGCCCTGCCGCGAGTAGATCGCTCGTTCTGGAGAAACAGGAGTGGCTCCGTCGACGAGCCCCCACCCGTTACACGGTGCTAACTTTTCAATCTCGGTCGAATAATCCGTCGGAAAGCCCCGCGGTTACCTCGGCAACGATCTGGCCTCTCATTGGCCCGACGGAGTTCTACCCGACTCTATCTCCCCTCTTCTCTTCATCCTTTGCTCTATCTTCTTCCAGACCATCCTGTTGTTATCCATCTTTCGTTCCATCACCCTCTTCTAGCGATGGAACTAATTCCATTAACGTCTCAAACCATACAGTCACCACTAATAGACCCATAATAGAACCATTCATTCAGTCAGCACTCTCTGTCATATGACCCCATCAAAAGAGAATTAGAATAAGAAACTGTGTACACTATCCCGATTATCTAAATCGGCAAGAAATCAGATCGTTAGTTGAGACATTAAATATTGCAAATGCCTTAGTCGAATTGATTTTAGGTGATTTTGATGAAAATCATTCAAGTATCCAACATAGCAACATGCAAATACTATTTGCGCATCAAAGTTACTCGCGAGAATATTATATCCATCACTATTCTAGCTCTGTCTCTCTCTCTCTTGATTTGTTTCACTTCAACTTCTTTTAACTATCTCTTTTCAGCTTCTTGTATGTTGCCTATCTTTTCCTTCTTGGTTGCTTCGTCTTTGTTTCTTATTCGTCGTGCTAGCATCCATTCGTCTCCGTTGGAGCTTTCTCTCTTCAGCGTTTCACTGGTTCTCTCCGCAAACTGCAAAGCCAACCCCTCCGTTGATATATATAGTACCTAACCTTTAGTCACCGGTTCTCCTTGCTTCTACCGACCGGCACTCCCCGGCGCACTTAGCCCCGTGGTTAACTTCAATGAGCGGATAACAAGCCTCCCCTCGACTTTGCCCTGTAATATTCACTCGTATAAATGGACCCGCGGCTTTGTCAAATCAACTGTCGCTTGTAAACAAGCAACCCTCTCACGGCATCGATGCTTGCCGTGCGAATCTACACCATCGTGGTATCTTCGCGACACCCTCCCGAGGACTTTAGTGCCCACCCTCAACGACCGTTCCTGCTTGGAAACCATTTCTTAGAGATTCGAGACTCGATTTAGGAAAGTTACATATCCGACTTTTTTTAGTCATTCTCTTCTTCTTTCTCTCTTCATTTATTTTTTTTTTTTTT
>CAJDYZ010006580.1:84517-95533 GCA_903986555.1 Heterotrigona itama
AATACCTAGGATATTTTTATATTCTGAGATTAAACTCTCAGTACTAAATTCATAAGAGTTATTATTTCAAAACTTTATTAGTTAGTTATTGTATAAAAATCTATGGGTTTTCGTATTTTTGTATTTTCTAAAAAAAATTTTAAATTTTGCAATGCCATCTAACGAGATTATATTGGAGATCTTTTTGACGTTTGAGATCAACGCGTCCGCGCTGTGCGCGTCTATGGTTCTGCTCGCGTGGAAAGTGAACGAGAAAAATTCGTGACGTACTTAACCCACATCTTCTTCGTAGATTCGGAAAATGTCCGCGTTCGTGTGATTTCTCTTTTGCTTTTATCAAAATTTAATTTACTTTTATAAACGATTGGACTTGCTGAAGTAACGATTCGAATGTTTTGCGAGAGAAAATAATGCTTATACTCGCGTACGGATACCAGTGCCAGATACGATAGCTAGGTGAGTGAACGTACGAGAGGTCCCTGAACGCTAATATTGGATATCACAGCTGGTATCCTAACTTTTAACACGACATTTTTAATTTCTTGTCTTTTGACTTTCTCTTATCCACCAATCATGTTATTTTTTTACAAAAACTACTCTCTCATGATTTTTGTTATATAATTACAGCAATTTTGAGTTTTTGTAGTAAAGGGATTTTAAGAAATTTTTCTTCCTAGAACAAATTGTTACCAAAAAGAAAATCAATGGATTTTATATTCTAATGTTAATTTTAATCAATGCTCTGAATTTATTATCATTTTGTAAAATATTACTTTATTAGCAGAAGGATTTGAAAAAAATGAAGGATTTATATTGACTTATATGTATGTTTTCTATAATATGTAATATATGATATCTTACTGGTATATCAATGATATTTCAAATTATTTTTTGAACATTTATTAAAACTTTATTGTTACATATTCATAGATTTTTATATATATATAATTTTTTATATATACATAATCTTATAATACAACAATAAAATTGTGATGAAATGATAATTTTTTAATCTACAACATAATATAATATGTAAATTTTGTTTTGTCTTGTAGGTTTTATATTAAATAAAAAGCAGGCATTACTGTCTTACAGGCGGTATGAATGTAAGTAACATGTTTAAAAGTGTTGTAAAAAGCTAAGCAAAATTTGACTTTTGTATTAACATATTTGTAGAATCCTTATAGAGCCAGACCTGCTAGGTCTAGGATAGATCATAGTTTAGGTTATGGAGCTCATAATCAAAATGTATGGAATCCAATGTCTAAAGTGTCATCAGAAGTATCATCAAATGATTCCACTCAACAGCAATCTCCTTTATTAAATCAGCCAAAACAAACTAATGATCCTTGGAATAATTCATGGAATTGGGATTTTGACAAACAGACAGATAATCAACAACAGCAACTACCACAGCAAGAACAACAACAACAACAACAGCATTATGTACCTTCATGTACCAATCAAGGACAACTGATATCTAATTCTATTCAAGATCATTATTATCAAAATATTAATGGTAATAAAAATGATCTTTTGAATCAGAATTCAACATCAGACAGAAGTACATCAGGAACAATTGCGAACAGACCATCAGTTTCTAATCATACAGATTCTTTTGCATCTTATTCAAATTATAATCAATATCAGCAATATCAGCAGTATCCACCTCGAATAAATTCTATTAAATCTGGATCTATGAATTTTGATCAACCTCAATGGACAGGTGATCAACAATCTCAGAATGTTTCATATTTACAAAAATCAAGTATACAAAGTCAAAAAGAGCAAGCATCACGTCCTACTCTACTTGGTAGTAATTGTAATTGGATAAAATCTAATCAAACAAATATAATAACTTCACAAAATTGGCAAAATCCAGGCGCTGTACTGGGACATTGGCAAGATTTAAAGCTAGATAAAGAAGCACAAAATTTTGATGGCATAGGAAATCAATATACACCACCAATACAACAAACTAAATCTGGTCAGTATCTTTTATCTTCTACTGAGAATAAAGAAGATTCTATAAATGATACAAATAATGCAAATAATTGGTCTAATCAAATTAATATGTCCTCCCAATGGAACACTCAAAATCGCGAATCTGAAGTACCAAATCAAAATCAGCAAGTAACACAAACTTATAGCACCAATGATGAATTTAATTCTTGGTCTAAAACAAGTACTGAAATTTCACAGCCATGGAAAAAAGTGAATGACAATAATGCTCAGTGGCTACAGAAACAACAAGATAATAATTTAGTAGAAGAAAATGTTAAACAAGAAACAAGAATTGGTTCAGTTACTACAAATGATTGGCAACAAAATCGTACAATACCATCCCATCATATTCATCCTAATGTTATTCCAGCAGTAGAGTCTAATATAGAACAAGAAGAAAGAAAACGGTCTATACCTTCATCAATTCCAAATTCTGTAAGTTCTAAAGATTCTAATATGTATATAAAAACAAATATTGCTAAATCATATGTGTCTGATTCCCGACTTAATATGACTGCTACTCCTGAAACTATATCAACTGCTGCAAGTTCTGAAAATATTTCTATGCAAGAGAACAATGATTTCAATTTGGTAAATGATTCGATAGAATGGAGTAAAAGTAATTCAGTAGAAGAGTTGCCCACAAAATTAGAACAGTTAAATCTTGGCACTAAAGTAAGTAAACATGTAGAAAGTCAAAATGAGTCAAAAGAAGTACAATCTGTTAATCCTGAAGATGGATGGAATCAAAGTGCAATTTCCAATATTAGTGTTACACCTAATGATATATCTGGATTGTCTTTAGATTGCACTGCACTTGGTGCAGAAAATATTCATTCTAATGATGATCTTATTAGTCAAGACCATTCAGTGCTTAATGCATATCAAATGACAAATATTAAATCCACAGATAATATACCACAAAGTGGATATGATCAATGGTACAGTCAGGATACATTGTCACTCACTACAGAAAATACATTGTATTCGAAAGATAATGTTCACCCACCTAAAGAATGGAAAATAGAACAAAACGTAGAAAACTATGAAAATATTCAACAGCCTTCAGAATTTGTAAATTTAGAAGTAGTCGCGCCCTCATTACAAAAACGCGATATATATGGCTCAAGAGATTCTATAAATAAAGAAACTTTAGATAATGATCCTAAACCAGTTCCAATTTCTACCAAGGAAGTAATTAGTACACGTGATTTTAGACAAGAAATAAATAATATTGAAGTACCTTCCGTGCAGCAACCAACACGATCTCATTCGCATCTTCAAACAGAGCAGGTAAGAGAAATGAATTAACTTTTTTCATGCAATTAAGATAAATGAAAATTATTTTATAGGTACCAGATAATTATGAATTCGCGTCAAATGATAGAAATACTTTTTTGGAAACTGGAGAGTTAACTGATTCTCATCAAGAACATGAACCAACTCCGTCAAGTCAAGATGATGAAAATGATGAAGTACCTAATGACATTCCTTTCTTACGAGAAATACCAGGACAATCAAGCTCCATAGATCCACGGAGGAATGATCCAACTGGGCAGGAACAATATGTTCAATCTGGTCAAAGATTATCTGATCCAAGAAGAAATGATCCATCTGGTCAAGAACAAAGTCTTCAGCTAAGAAATATACCAGAAAGATCAGAACGACGCGATGTTCCACCTGGACAAGAAAGAAATGTTTCTTTACTTTCCCGATCGGATTCCGACACGATAGAACGTCGGAATGATCCATCTGGTAGAGAACGATCTCTGCCTCCGCAACAATCACGAAATGATCCGTCTGGAGAAGAAAGGTATCAGTTACAATCTCAAATTATGTTAGAACCAAATGAGATACGGGAAATACCTGGAAGAGGTAATGAATCTGAAGATCTTGTTCAGCAAACGGATGAGAATCTTAGACAAATACCAGGCGGTTCGTCTCCAAATGAAGCTTCTCAGTCTTCAGATGATAGATCTAATGGAAGAGTAGTTACAGGTTCTCAAGAAGTTTCTTCTATAGGCAGTGAGAGGAAACTTTATATCTATATAAATTCAATATTTTTTTTCTTATTATTAAATTTTTATATTTCATTTCAGCTATACAGGATCAAACCAGTGATTCAAGAAATAAACGCGAAGAAGCTGTGGGAGCATCAATGCGCGAGACTCAAGGAATTTCTAGTGTATCGAATCGTAGAGATTCATATGAAGATGAGGATGATGAAGGCTCTGGAAATAGTAGAGACGATAGCAGAGAAAGACGACGTGACAGTAGTTCAGAATGCCGAAGATACGAATACGAACGAAAAAATGCATAGTTAGTAGATGTATAATAATTAAACCCTGATAAAATTTATAAGTTAAGAGTTTTGATTTAAGATTTTATTTTAACTTATTTGCAGTTATGATCGTGAACGGGAATATGATGATGATTATTATTATGATCGTCGTCGTGGAGGTGAAAGCGATCGAACATACAATACTCGTGACGAATTTGATCGTCGAGAAATTCCTTACCGAGAAGATGATCGCAAACATCATAGTCGAGATGATCTAGATAGACATGCGAGAGAAGAAATCGATAGGAGAAATAGAACTAAAGAAGATTTAGATGATAGAGATATTAGAAGACGATCTGACGATCGTAGAAAAGATAGAGTTGATGATGGAATGCGACGTAGGGAAAGGGACATTAGAGATTATGATTTACGATATTGTAGAGATCGCGATTATCTTGATCGCGACAGAAGAAGAGATGACAGACGAACAAGACGATACGATGATTACGATATGAGAGATCCATATAGAAGAGAGTATTACGATGATCCTTATAGTAGAGGGTATATATTTTTTCAGCATATAATTGATATCTGAGCATGATGTTTTGTATATATAAGATTTCTTTTTTTTTTGTTTTTAGATCTAGACCATCCAGTAGATCTTCTTACAATGACAGAGATCGAGAATACTATATGCGATCGAGAGATCCGTATTATCCTTATAATGGTACATATATTCCTTGTACAGCTAAATTTTTGTTGTTTCAATAATGAAAATAATTTAAATTACAGGATATCCTGGATACGATTATAATGTTCATTATGCCAGTAACTATTATGCATATATTGAAAATTTACGACGTACAAATCCTGCTGCTTATTCAGAATGGTATCATAAATATTATGCTAACCAACATCAGCAACAACATATTTCTCGTGGTGTTGTTAATTATCCCGAAGACAGAGCAAGTGTCCATTCTGGGCGTAGTTCTTGCGATGAAAGGTTAGAAAAATTAAAATAGCGATTAGAATTCTAGTTCTGTTCTTTTATAGTTTTTATAATATTTATTATGTATTAGATTTTTTACAAATTCAAGTGCATGCTTCTCGCCAAACAAAGCATTATATGTTCCGTATTTCGGGTATCCTGGATGGACCAGAAGTCCACGAAGACAGAATTCAAGTTATCAAAATTTAAATAGGTGAGACCGAGAGAATTCTCTCGGTTTAACATGCTGGAAATATTGAAAATATCAAACTTTTTATTGTTCAAAGTAATTTAGTTAAAATATTTTCATGATGTTTAAAACATCTTTCTTATGTAGATGTTAAAATGGTTTTAATTCCTCATTAGTATTCACTATAGTATTAAAAAATCATCACTAGTACCCGTTAAATTAAAATATATTAAAATATTTATATACATCTGTAATATTTACAATAATTTTATTAGAAACAATCTGTCTTCTTTTCTTGTAGTTGTTTTGCTTTTCCTGTGACTATTTTTTTAATTTGTACATAAAAAATGTACAACAAAAATTATATTTTTCATTATTTGAACAACAAAAATTATATTTTTCAGAACAACTGGTGATAAACGAACTTTGGCTGATATGTCAATGCTTGAAGATTCAATAGCTACTTCTGCACGAATGACACCAACTAAATTTTCTATTTCACATGTTTATGGTATAGTATCAAATTATGTAGTTTATTTATTATTATGTAATTCTAATTATGTAGAATTTGTTATGAGAGATTTTATAAAAAACATTTTACGTCTAGGATGTTTTTCTATTGGATCATTGATACATGTGCACTCAGCTTATCCTTCTGATGGTGAAAGAGCCAAAATAGAGATTTTTAAATTGGACAATCTACTTTCACATGATCCTGTAGCACGTGATTTACGTGCCTATCCTGGTCCTCTAATTAAGCAAGTGTAATCAGTATATTTGCAATTTAAGCATGCGCGTTCTCGTTTGTGATGCGATACGTTTTATTTATTTTTATAAAAAAATTAATTTTGCAATTATATTGCTTTTAATAATACTATATAATATAATAATAATAATATATATAGCATATATGCGTGCTTGGATATTAATTATTATGTCATGTAATTTTGTGATATTTGTGATATTTTTTAAATCATTTTCTGTATAAGCTTTGCATTATTTTTAATACCATATCTCTTTTTTTAAATTCAGGGGTGTTACTCATAAAAAAACCATTATCGAATATTGTGAAAATAAAATTAAAAAGGCGGCATCAAACGAAGAGATGATCGATCGTGCTTCGTATATACTTTTATATGAATTAATGATTATGTTGATTCAACAAAATGGAGTAAGATATATTTTTTTAAATATGCATATAATTTCCTTCTTTTGCCTAATCATATTTATTTTTTTCAGAATGTTGTTGGCGTTGATATAGCAGCATTACTCCTTAGAAATAAAGACGCGTTTCCTTATGATAAACAAAAATCGCAGGATTCAGAAAGAAGGGAATCGGTAATATCTCAAAGATCGGGTGCCTCAATTACAGATGGTGTTCAAGGCAATCAAGATAGTATAGCAACAACCGAAAAAATCGAAAGTATTTCACAGAAAAGTATGGAACAAATAACAAATGAGTTTAGAAACACACTACTTTACGGATTAGTTCAAGAAGCATTAGGTAAATACGTTTTTTATATTTTTCACGCCATTAAACAACTATATGATATTCAGATATTTTAAATTTTATCATTTTTAATATGCAGAATATGCAATGAATGAAGGTCTTTGGGGACATGCACTTTTCTTAGCTAGCAAATTGGATAAACGTACGCATGCATCTGTAATGACGCGTTTTGCTAATAGTTTACCATATCACGATCCATTGCAAACTTTGTATCAACTTCATTCTGGCCGTATACCAGCTGTTGTTACTGCTATGTCAGATCTTCGATGGGATGATTGGAGACCTCATTTAGCAATGATTATATCCAACACATCTGCTAATCCAGAAATTAATCGTCGCTCAATTACAACTCTCGGTGATACACTTTCTGCACGAGGAGATATTTATGCAGCTCATTTTTGTTACATACTTGCACAAGTTGATTTTGGTATCTATGGCGCAAGTAACGTAAAGCTTGTATTAATCGGTGCAAACCATCATAAATCTTACAATGCATTTTTTACAACGGAAGCTGTTATGCTCACGGAAATATATGAATATGCTAGAAATCTTAGTGAACCAGGGTTTACATTAGTAGATCTACAAACTTTTAAATTTGATTTGGCAATAAAAATGGTAGATTATGGATTAATAGAAAAAGCCTTACTATACATAGAACAAATTGCAATAAATATTTTTAATGAGCCATCGAAATATAAGAAATCGTTTATCAATGCAGTATACAATTTAGGAGACAGGATTCGATATCATGATCCTATCTATAAAGATTCAGTTGATGAAGCTACAACCTTAACTTGGTTCAATAATCTAACTGAAATTGTTGATAAATGCCACGTAAGTTTCAATAGAGGATAAATATTAAAAATATTATCTTATTTAAATATAGAAAAAGAAAATTACTTTATTTTATTGTAGGAGGGAAAAATTATCGAAAATGAAGTTTATGCTCTTCAAGCAAAACAAGAATCATACAACAATATACCAAATCAAGAAGTGCACGAAATTAAGCAACAGCAATGGAGTACGATTCAATCCGAATACAAAGAAGGTCCAACGTCTATGATGGAAGTAGCTACGGCTGATACACAATCAGAATGGCAACCGATATCTCTACCATCGAATATACCAGATACATATGATCCAAATATGCAATATGCAGGAAATAATGAAGACTCTTGTCAATACCAGCAATCTCAACAGCAAAATTATCGGAATCAAAACTCTTATTATCAAAACAATCATGGTAGAAACGATAGTACCATCACAAATTGGCAACAACAATCAACATATCCTTCAAAACAAGGTGACATTGATGATTCTCAGCAGCAGGAAAAATGGAACTATAAGGTAAATCAATTGTTCCAATTTATGACAATAATATATGATTTTTAATTATATTAAATTTAATTAATTATATTAATATTAAATTAATCTTTTTGTCCGTTATTTCATGCATATTTTCATTACATATTTCAATAGCGCAACTATTATATATTTATTCATGAAACATCCACGAAATCACAAAAAATGATATCACAATTTAGCTAAATTTTTTGCGTTTCATTCTTTCATTGTTTCATATTCATGATAAATTATATATTTATGTAAAAATAACACTTTTTTTATTTGTTTTTTTTTTTAATGCTTACATATGGACAGATGGAAAGGGAACAAAAAACACCAACCCTTGAAGTAAGTAATTACATGCTTACTGCGGATAGTAATCTCGATCCTGATTGGTCATTGGATGACACCAATATTAGCTCATTACGACGACGCAAAGTATTGACAAATTCAAATCGATGCGTCACTCCTCATTCTTCCAATTCTAATATTAGTACTTATACAATTATATCATCAGTTTCTAATCCCTTTAGATCAACTACTTCAGATGAAAAATCCATGAAATCACGAAAAATGATAACATACCCAAAAATCACAGCAGCTTATCCGAGAATCTTATTAAATAATACAATTCATCAAAAAGACATAAATAAAATAAAGAAATTAGATGGTAGATACATGAAGCCGCCTTCTTCGCAGCCGCCCATATTCCTAAAGTGTAAAATTAAAAAAAAAATAGAAAATAATAAAGACAAAAATTCTGATGATATAGATGAAAATAGTTTATTGACAACTACTGATTTAGACATCCAATTTAGTAGAGTAAATTTTGAGTCTCTTACTACATTTGATTCCAATTCAGAAAATAATACAACTGTAGCTTCTGAAAATAGAAATCAAACTTTAAAACAATATTGTAATTTTGAGGACAAACAAGTTATGAGGATAGCTCCACATATTCGAAGAAAAGATGTTATTTGTGATACAGTAGATGCGTGGTCTTATTCGAATTCTTCACAGAATCCTTCCACAGAATTATATCAATATAAACCACTTATTTTTGGTGGGACGTATCCAATAGATTTACCAATTAAACCAATAAGTGACCTTTGTATAACAAAATTCGAAGATGTTCCTATAAAAAAATCCATCCCTAAAACTTATTATATCGATGTTCCCACAAATTGTGAGTAGATAGTATAATAGGTTTCTCGATGTTAAACCTTAATGTTATTGTACATTTGTAGTTATATTTGCAAGAAATGTTACCTACTTTCGTAAGTCAGTTAATTCTTCCGCTTATGAAATAATATTTTTAATGAATAATATTTTATGTTATTATAGGCATGAATAACACAAATATTTGATACAAAGTAATAGAACATGATTATAAAATATGTTCTTGTTTTAGATGTTATTTATGTATACAAATCTGTTGATATTAAATATGTAATAAAATTTCTCATATTACTGACTTTTCTGAATTTCTAAAAGATGTGCCTCTAGATATAATTATTTTATAAAAAAATATTTTATATAAGTTATAAATGTGTAAGCAAAGTTCTTCGCTATTTACTGTGATAGTTAGGTATTTTTGTGAAAAGAAAACTACATTCAAAGTATAATAAATGTATAAGAAACATGTACTTATACTATTGTAGTAAACAGTGATCGACTTTGCTAGAGCAACTTTGCGATGATGAATTGTATCCTTTATTTCAGTCATCACAACCGACGATTTCGATGACGCCGTCAACGAGAAAACAGTACGACCCGTTGGAAGAATTGGATGCTCTCGAGACTCCAAAATCAACTTCAAAACCTGTAACTTCAACTAAAAAAACTTCAGAAAAGTCAATTGAGAAAAAATCTTCTAACAGTGGTTCTTGGTTTGGTGGACTCTTTAGCAAACTTGCTCCAAAACCAAGAAATCAAATGATTCTACCAGATGACAGTAACCCGACGGTAATTTTTCAAAACATTACATTTTTCATGGATTAATAAAAAATTACGATAGTTGGTTTTATATTTTTTTTATCGCTTAAGGGCTCACGCGGGTACTTATGGTAATTATGACGTCTTTTATGATGGAAGAGAAAAAGGGCAGTATAATTCAATATTCGGTTAATTAACAGCTAACGAATTATTGATATATTCTTGCTTAACATTCCAATTTTCGTGTCTAACACAAAATTATACAAATGAAATTACTTGAGCCCTGTAGTGTTTTTTCTTTTTATATAAATTGTGTTTGTGTTCCCTTTATTTAAATAAGGAGAATAATATTTATATCGCGCTTATTTCTTAAACAGATCGTTTGGGATCCAGTAGCTAAAAAATGGATGAATAAAGACGAAGATGGAGATAATAATTCGGCTACAATAGCTCCTCCTCCAAAAACTTCTGATATGGGATTTAGACCACCTGTACCTGAACAAATATCTCAATCTTCTCAATCATCTCAATCACCTTTGCTAGCAGATGAATCCACTGTGAACAAATTTAAATTACCCAGAGGTAGAAGTATGCGTGCCAATTACATAGATGTAATGAATCCAGGTGGTGCAAAAAATAATGTAACATCTTCAAATATAACAACATTTTCAATGGTACCTATGGCTAGTTCATCACCTCAATTATTTATTCCTGCACCAGGTAAATTTTTTATAGTTTCTATGAAATTTTATAAAATTTTTTTT
>CAJDYZ010006587.1:3012-14496 GCA_903986555.1 Heterotrigona itama
GACAAAAAAGAGCAGAATTAGGTTTCATGTACTGTCTATATTCCTTATTAATGAAAATAATCTTGAATTCTCAAAATGTATAAAACCATGTATAGAACAAGGCAATAAAATTGTCGTAACCGAATTATATTTGGAGCAAGCGTTATTATCGACGTTGGCGTCGCGACGCCAAACTACGAAGACGATGGACAGAGATCTTTCTTACCATCTGGTTCTTTACCGAGTAAAACTTTACCGAGTAATTTCTGCTCTTGAGTTAACGACAACCGAGTTACATCTAATAATCAAAATTATTTTATTAGTACAGGGCTACTTTAATAGGGACGATTAGTGACTCACCTCAAAGTACTCTCGTACCGCGTCGTTCATCTGAAGGAACTCCTGGGCCGCTGGCTCGTCCCTACAGTAGGCCACATGTTTGTCGAAGTCCCTTTCCTGAAACCACGAGATTGAGAATATGAAAGAATTCGAGGGGAATTCGAATAGGATTGAAATTAATATCTCGAGACTTGTTAGGACTCACCAATCGTAGGAAAGTTTTCCCCAGCATACGTGGTTGATCCGCATAGTACTTAACACCCTCGATCAACACCCTGCCGAACGATCTAAGTAAGATACTGATTATTTCTCATGCTGAAAACACACCATGCCTACGTGCTGAAGGCTGTATCCTTCTTGACTTCTTTTTTTCAGTGCGACATATAGGTTTCAGTGCAACGATGATATTAAGTTACGATGATATAATATGCCAATTTCTTCTACGCTGATTAATCCACGAAGAATTACGTCCAGTGGAAGGTCGTGAAATTATGATTAATTAATATTGGGACGGGGCATATTTGATTTTCTAACTGGGCTGATAGGGATAAAAATCAAATATTTTTTAACAAGAAACGCTGTGATTAAAGACAGCCGTCCAGTGAAATCATTCTTCCTTACATAGTCTGATCATGTACAGAGTATTCTACTGAGAAGTTGGTTCAAGCAGAATACTGCACATTTTTACAATAACACATTTCTATGATAAAATATACGTTTAGAAGAATGAATTTACCTTCGGCAGAGTCAATCGAAGCGTGCTTAGAAAACAACGACATGGAAGGCGCACAAAACTTTTGAAAAAGCAATACCAGTTAAATACCACGAAACACACGATCACACAGTCGTTATCAGACTTACGTTGCTCACGCGTTTTACTAAAGAGAAAGTAATGTGCTCGATGTGAAATTTAATAGTGACCATGTATGGCGTGCATGTTTTTCTTTTCGCTTTGATTCTAATAAAGAATAGTCGTGATTTGTTGCTGTTGTTTGTGAATGGTTTGCTCGAATAACACGTGTCATCTACTTGGACAACAACAAATTAACAAATTGATACACTGTGGAAGTTTTTCGTGGGAAAAAAATCATGTTCCGTGTGGAGTCTTCCAATGTCCAATGGATTGTGTCGCAGTGAATTTCTCTTCTTGGTCTCATCCAATATACGTACGTGTTGTGGAAGTCGGCAATCTGTTTCAGGTTCGTGAAGATGATGTCTTTGTTGTCACGTACGATCCGTGGAACATCTGGATTGTCGAGGGGTTTCAAGTAACGTTCAACGACCTGTTGAAGGTCTCTGCCAAATTCTTCCTCGGTTTCCACTAGTTCTTTCACTACAGCTCTAGAGAAATCAGTCAGGGTCAGTATAGAGGGAAAGACTTAAAGAGGAGAAGTTGAGGTACTCACTCTCGTCGGTATTGAGAGTCTTCCGGCCGATGACCAAGTGCCGAGTCCTCGCTGAGGGCCGTTTGCATCAAAATGGACATGGGCAGCCATCCTTCTCTTGAATCAGCTGTACGAACATACACTCTGCAGAAATGAATTTTTCATTTAAAATATAATCCTGTAGGCTCTCTTAATGTATTAAAATAAATTATTCCCAATACACGACGACGATAATAACAAACAATGCCTTCATAATGTATAGTTTGTTCTATCAATGTAACATATTTTTTTATCAACTGGCTATTTTAATTATTTCTAACAAGGTAGTCGCATTTGACTAATTGGATTATCAAGAAAATTTCGAAATTTTCGGCATAAATTTAGTTCAAACATATTTTCATCGCTGGTAGTATAATTGGTCTACTTTAAATGGTACTGGTAAATTCAAGGTTTAATTGGCCGGACAAATCGCCAACAGATTTTGCGTTTTGTTGAATGAACGACGAATACGCATACAAAGAGGCTCGCCGCGTCGCCTTAGTCACTAAACTTAAATATAACTTTCCAACACCCACACATCATCTATATGTTTATTCTTTATAACATAACCAAGTATATTCCATGTGTACAAAATATCTTCTAATTAATCATCCTTTCGTCTATTTCCATCGCAGAAATAAGAAACATCTCCAAATTTCTATACTGAATGTTTTTAACCCACATCTTTTTTATTCTTTATCGTTCACATTTGAGGAATCTTGAGAAGATCTTAAATTATTTGAGAATAAAATACGTAATTTTTCAGTAAGCTTCGAGTCGATCCGATTTCCTCGGAAACGCACTTTACTTATTTATTTAAGTGTTAAAAAATTCACGAAAACGATACGATCGAAAAACAGTTCACGTGGATGGTCGGTTGAATGTATTAAATAGTAAATAATTTACAATCCATTAAACGAAATCGCTGCCAAAGTGGCAAATCAAAATTTCAGATTGAACCTCACCTTCACGCGGGTTTATTTTTAGAACTGGCTGGTGTTTCACCTTCCTTAGAATCGAACGTTTCTGGCAATCTAAAAGAAGCCAGGCGTTTACCATTGCATTATGCAATTGGAATTTATTTAGACGTGATATTTAATATCAAGCCGATGGCATATTTCATTAAATCTGACAGATATTGCAAACGTGACAAGCGAAAGCTTATGCTCCCCTTTAAAATTAGTCTAACGATATAACGTTACAATTTTTCACACTGATCGCAATTCCCATTGAACTACTTTGAACCTATTCTGGACAACAGCCAACCACCAGCATTCTTCTGACATCTTTGCTTCTCACGACATTTATAAATGCTCTATCTTTGTTAAAAGTCGTCGTAAATTATAACAATTTGTAGGTTGTAGCAAAATAAAATACAGATGGAAATTCAAATTTAAAAGAAAGCACACCACAGGGAAAAGTAATTTTGATAATTCATGTCCCATTGGTGAAATGCTGAGATCCCAAGATCCCAAGGATTTCCAAGTGAAAACGGTTTTATCGCTTGTGCGATGAACAGCACGTTTCCGCATCAATAAAATCAAATACTTCATACTCGATAATGTCGCGGCCACTCAACTGAGTTCAGTATAATCTCGGTGGATGAAATACGAGTTCATTGGCTTCGCCGGTAACGTAATGTTTGGAGTCTAATGTTTGACCGGAGCACCTGTCGTTGCTATATTTCGCGCACGCATTTAGTTGTCTACGCAACTGATCCTTTGCTTTGGACATATCTCGTTCAATAGAAAATTTCCGTTTTCTATGTGTTTCATTTGCCTCGTTACCTTCGCCGTTCGCAGTTTCATCTTGAAATTGACGCTGCTGTTCTAAATCAATGCTCCTAAGCAATCGGACTACATTATACGAAGAAAAGAAATTTATTGAACGCGGACTGCAGCTGAGTTCTTTCGAGTTGTAAAATGTAGACTGTAGAATTTATAATGAATCAAGAGTTGACGATTTTTATGAGACATCTCCGTAGATTTCTTTTCTTTATTTTTTGACTGAGGATTTTACTGAGTCCTTCTCCTTCGTTATTCGTCGACGACACTTTCTAAATTGTTCATTCATCTGAATTCCTCGTTTCACGACGCTTGTCAAAGGATTCGTACTTTACCTCTGGAAGCTGCTGTCCGAGGAGGACCTCGGGATGCTTCTAGCACGGGGATCTGCGTATTTTCGACGCGGTCGAACCGACAGTTTGTGCCAGGCAGCAGAATTGTCCAACGTTTCGCCAATCTCACCGCCGATATCCAAATCAGGATCCAGCTTGATCTTTCTACAACACGTTTAACCGCGTATACAACACAAAGAAACACACTCTCATCGATCCTTGCTCTCTTTTCCATTTCACTTGGAGCTTCATGCAGACTAAACACCATTCTCCGTTAATCGAAGCGAGTTAGCGTATTCGTTAAATGGAAAGCGAGGTCTCGTTCCAAGCAGTTCACAGCCCTCTTCACACCGTCGGAGATTTGCAGTTTCTTTGTTACTTGGTTTGCTCAGCGTATTTATAGTGTGTACAAGCGAAGACAATTCAAGATCAGCGTTTCCACCATTGCGATTCGATCGTCAATAGTGTCTCGATTATTTCTGGTTGAAGGAAAGCTGCGTCACGATCGGCTGTTTCTTTTTTTTTTTTTTGTTTGTTTTCTTTCTTAAAGAACAATTTATTTTTACCTCGAATTTTATATCTCCGAGAGAGGGAAAACCAAATGCAATTCAATAGCTTTATCGTTTCCAATGACACAACGCGAGAAAGATCCTTCGCATAAAGCTGCTGAATCGCGACGATGCATCATTCGTCTGCATGGAGCATTATTCTCGTACTATGACCCGTCGAAAGGCGAAACTTTCCATTTGTTTCGCGTTCAAGGCACTCGGGAGTTCCGTCGACGTATTTTATAAACGTGGCCCCGAGGGAAAAGCACCGACGAAAACGTGATCCTCGTAAAAATATCATCGCGAAAATAAACAAAGGGTGGACGTCCACGGTGCGATCTTTCACGTTTGACACGTAAATTGAACGTGTCTTTAATTTCGCCGCTCGGATACATTTCTGTTAATACATAGAGTCAACGTTTGATCGTGCATTCTGCGGGGAGGATCCTACAACAAACATTCCTAGTTTACGATTAGAACACAATATTAAATTTCATTTCGTTCTTTACGAGAAGGCCTGTTTATTCTGTCAGCTATTTTCGTCGATCAATATTAATTCGCTCTGTGAGAATCGCGGGAGAAGAATTGTAGCAGCTCTTAGTCAGTTTCAAAGCGATGCGATGACATGCTCTTGCACGTGAGCTTCGACGTGTTTAGGAGTTTGCATCAGTCACATTAAAGAAACTAGAGAATATATTCTAACTTCTAACAATAAGAAAGGTAGTATAATATTGAACGCGAGAACTTAGCAAGCGTAACAACTTACAAAGCTTTAAAGCAGTTAATTGCAGTCGCTTTCTATCGCAACACGCCACTATATCGTTCGTCATTAATTGGTACTACGTTTGATAAGAGTGACAGATTGTACATTGTATCGGCATCGTTTGAACGTGTTAGACTATATAGGACCCGCGGCGATGATTATTTTCAGCCCAGGCACACGTTGCGCACACGGAAATAGATTTTAAACGCGAACGAACGGTCGGACTTCGCACGAAGTCAACGTTCCGCCATCGTGAAACGATCGCGCGCAAAATTTGTTTGCCCGACGGCTTTACGGAGCCTGAAAGTTTCTCTTACTTGGCTGGATCGGCGTATTCGAGCGCCTCGACGATGTCGCCAACGTTCACGGAGAATCCATCGGTCTCGTTTTTATAATCCTTCACCACGATGTAGTTGTCCAATGATTTCTACAACAATGCAGAGTAACAACGAATTTATTGAACGATCACAGCGTGTTTTCCGCAGTTCGATCGTGGTATTTTGATGTACGAGATGCCTGGAAGTTTTGGGAGGGATATGTGCTTTCAAAGAAAGTAAACTTTTGCAGGGTGGAAATTTTCAAACGATCGCGTTTTGCGTGTTGGCGATTCAACGATTCGAAATAGAATATATTTGCCTTATCATTCTCTGTTTGATGGTCGCTACATTACCCGTTCGAAGTAATTATCTTGAAAGTTGCTCAATCTCCTCAAACTCGGCGTGTTCTCCCTGCTGCCGGACTGTCCAAACGACTTATCAGACTTCGACAACACAATACCATTACATTCTTGTCTCTGATAAGTCCCAGTACCAGATCCGTCAAGGCTACTAGCCATCGAGGTGGTTCCCGTGAACGTGGACATTTCAACGTCCACGTCTTCTTCCTTCGCAACGGGGCAACAGTACATAGAAAATCGATGGGTGGTTGGACGAGCGAGTTGAAGCGCGGAGAAAACGTGGAGTGGTTCAAAATGATGGATTCCATCCTCGTCAAGAACTGTGTAGGCCACTTCTCCGGTTAGAACAGACCTAGAAGCTTCTCTGGGCACCACGGCTTGCATACCTTGCTTCAGAATCATAAAAATCGTGGATGGCCTGTGGTTTCTTCTCAAAAGGAATTCTTCCATGGCTAAACTATTGTCAGACTGAAGCAGAATCGACGGTACGTCAGTTGACGATTGGAGAGGACCTTCTTCGGGTACAATCATTAGAGCTGCGCTTTCTCTAACGAGAGTCCTCAATCGTGGATCAGTCCGCGCCAATTCTGGATCGCTGCATAACTGCGTTAAAGCGTTCATGAACGGTGGCCGTTCTTCGGCTAATTTTCTCATCACTGTCAGTCGTTTCAATACGTCTAACGTTACCCTATCACCGGCTAGGACTTGTGTTGATTTTTCATCGCTGATCACTGTCAGTAGAGTGCTGGCAATGTTAGACATACCTAAAGCTCTGGCTAATCCTACAGCTTGCAGAAGCATCTCTCGAACGTTGCCCCCCTCGTCGTTTAACAATTCTTGCACGTGAATTTCGCTCGATTCTCTAACTGCCTGGATGATGGCCTTGTGAACGGTCTCGGCTGCTTCTTTTTCGGTAACGATAGTGGAAACTTCTTCGGATACCTTTTGGAGAACTCGAGAGACCAGTTCTGGATCGTTTTTCGAGACTGTCCTGAAAGCTGAACCGATTAAATCCGTACCGTGTTCTTCCTCGAGGACCATGGATAATCTGTCGAGGACTACGTCTTCCTTCAGAGACTGACTGCCTACGGTGGATTTTAAAATGTTCACTTTATTATTTTTACTCTCTAGTAAATCTAACAGAGCAGACTGACACAAGTTACTTCGATTCTGGGGGACTAGAAGTATCTGCAGGATTTCTTCCACAGATTGCTCGACACTGCTACTTCTTTGACGTAAAAGGACATTGAATGCTTCGCTAATGGATGAATAAATGAAATCTTGCTTAGAGTCGTTACCATTTTCCATAGAGTGACTCATAATTGCCAGAACGGCGCTTGTCATTGCTATCTTCACTGCGTCTTTTAACCAATAATCATTCCCATCGTTCTCTTGTCCTTCTTCATTTCTGTTATTATCGTTTATAACAGGAGACTTTGCACCATTCATAAACTTTGTTTCGATATAATTTTCCTCCAGTTGTTGTTCCTGTTGAATCACAATGTTTTTCGCTAGCTGAGCAACAGTTGACACTATTTGCGCCATCTTCACTGCAGTGGTACCATGTAAACCGAGCTTCTCCGCCATTACAAGAGCATGTTCCAAAGCCACCGCCTTTGGATCTATATCCACGTCCACAGCTGGTAAATCTGTGGTCACTTTTCTCCCTACAGATAGACCAGCTTCTGATAACTGTCTAAGCATCCTTGCATCTATGCTGGTTTCTCCCTGATGCTGAACGTGAGGATTATAATGTAAATTCTGCGGCCTCAATAATTTTAATTCCTCGGGGGTGACCTCGAATCCTTGAACAGAGAATTCTAATTCTCCTTCAGGCGTGTCAGTTAGATCTGGAGCTACGAAACGCGGTCCTTCTTCGGTCTGAACTATCTGGCCAGGTACAAAGGTCACTCCCAGTTCTCCAGACTCTACGACACGACCTGGTACGAATCTTGGTCCATCAGATGTATCTACCACTTGTCCAGGTACGAATCTAGAATCTTCATCGTCGGTGGAAATTACCTGACCGGGAATAAAAGTGGGACCAGCTTTGGTCTCGACGATTTGACCTGGTACGAAACGTGGTCCATCTGCAGTCTCCACGGTTTGACCAGGAACGAATTTTGTGCCTGTTCTAGTCTCTACCAGTTGGCCAGGAACGAATTTAGGACCAGTACTAGTGTCGATCACTTGACCTGGAACGAACTGTTCACCTTTCTCTGTCATCACTATCTGACCAGGCAGGAAACCATCCTCTGTCATCACACCAGGCACGAATCGAGGCCCATCTTTTCCTCCCCTGACTAATTGGCCTGGAACTATCCTTTTTCCTTCTGGTAATTTTTTCTCACCCTCTGGGAAGAATTCAACTCCTTTCTCAGTTTGTACCATGTGACCGAAGATTTCGCTCTGCTGAATGGAAACGTTGGCAGTCTTTGGGTCAACCGGCATACCGACAGGTCCAGCATCGTAAAACACAACCTCGTCAAACGTACTAGCTGCAGCAAACTCGATTCCCTTATCTGTGATTCTAGTTCTTCCTGGAAGGAATTTCTCACCCATTGGTGTTCTTACTACTTGGCCTTCTACGAACTTTTGCCCTTTCGGAGTATCCAAAGTCATACCAGGAACGAACGTCGAACCATTCTCAGTATCTTTAACTATACCAGGCATAAAGTAATTCTCTCCAGAATTCGAAACCACGTACTGTCCCGGTACAAATTGTAATCCCTGACAAGTTGGAATCGTCTGACCTGAAACGAACTTCATTTCTCCAGTCAGAGTTTCGATCGACTGTCCAGGAATGAATTCCCAGGTTTCATTCATCCGTACACTCTGTCCTGGGACAAATATCTGTTCTCCATGATTATCAGTGATAGTTTGACCAGGCATAAATCGAGGTCCGTCAGGAGTGAGAATGGTTTGACCAGGAATGAAAGTTCCATCTTTAGTCACTTGACCGGCGACGAATTTTGGACCGTCGTCTGTAAGAACGGTTTGACCTTGAACAAATCTGGCTCCATCGTCAGTGTGGAAAGTTTGACCCTGAAGGAATCGATGACCCTGTTCCGTGGCCAACGTTTGTCCAGCTATAAATACAGGTGTTTCTCTGTTATCTTGCTCGTTCAAGTTGAATATCTGTCCAGCAACGAGGAGAGGACCGTCAGGAGTGTTCACGGTTAAGCCAGGAACGAACGCAGGACCCTGAGGTGTTTGCAGCGTCTGGCCAGGTACAAAAATAGGTCCGTTCGGCGTCTGCACTGTCTGGCCGGTGATAAATCTCTGCGCGGACTTTATGTCTAATTTCAGACCTTTAACGTTGTGTTGAGTTGTCACCTTACCCTTGCTCAGTTTCTGCACCAACTCTGGAATCTCTTCCACTCTTGGCAGCTGCTCTATTGCCTCCTCACCTGCTTGCAGGAGCTTCATGTTTACATTGGACACCTCTTTCAAGCCGCTCGCTGGAATATCTCGTATGGCAGACTGTAGAGCAGCGTCGGATTCTATTTTCAGCGGCGTCAATGGCTTCACGATTGATATCGCCTCGAATCCTCCCGTGCTCTCCGAGATAGGGCTGGTGCACGACGTAGTAGCACTTTGTTCGACAATCTGAGGCTCCACTTTGATAGGAGTGGGTAATTTGTCGACGATTGGTTGCATGGATGGTTCATTAGTATCCTGGAACGAGTTCCAGTCCAAAGTCTCTGGCAGAGACTTCTCCGCACCTTTCAAAGGTTTCGTCACAGAGATGAAGTTACACGCTCTGGTTCTAGCCTGTTTCAAATTCACATTCTTCCATGTTTCTTCTTTCATTTCTTCCTGCGTTTCTTCCTTGACGCTTCGAAGCTTTAACTGCTTCGTCTGTCTTAGCTCCTCTTCCTCGGCGGCCCTCTCTTTCTCCTCGAAAATCCTCTTGGCATAACTTAAACCAGCCTGTCGTTTTCTCTTGCGTCGCTTAGCCTCAGCTTCCAGTCTCTCCCTTTCCTTCACCACCTCCTGACTCGGTCCAAGCCCATCGTAAAGATTCTCAAAGTCTTCTAGATTCTTGAAATCAATCGAAACGTTTTTCCCTTGTTTCAGCCTGAACAAAACTGTGTCGCAGTCCCTGGACAACATCACGTCCTTCACGTCCCCGTCTCTGACCGCAGCCTCCAATCTGGATGGAAATACCAGGCTGCATCTTCTTTCTTCTACCGTGTACACGAATTTTGTCTGTTCCTCCTCGACGAGAGGTTGTTTCTTGCTTAATAAATCTCTCAGAGCTTTTTGCTGTTCCCCTTCTCCTTCCAGGACTGGGAACACGTAACGGTAGTCCTTGAGGATCACGTGTTTCTTCTTCTCGCCCAGGACGAAGCCAGCTGTATAATGATGCGGTCCTAGACCGGAAGCATTCGTTATCTTGCATTTCGATTTGTCGTGGCTGTGAATACCCAATAAGACTGGAATGTAATGATGAGTAGGCAGACCGTACGATTTCCCGGTGATCCGACAGAAACGTCTCGCATCAGCTGGGCTGATCGGCGGTAAAAGAGGGAAGTAATTTGGCTTAGGGAGGCCCCTGCTTCTTCCTGTTATCCTGCAAAAGGACATTGTTCGTCTCCAGCCGCGGAGTTTCTTAAAAATTCATTCACTCTATTCCCCTTTATTACCTCTCGTTGGGTAACCACAATTTTGTTCAAAATTCGCAGTCAGATGTTGTTGATTGTGAATAGAACGGCACACAAAGATCTCTTTTCTATATGAAAATGTTGTAGGAAGTCTCTGTCATCGACGATTGCTAAAAGCTTGGCATCTCACCCACGAAGAGAACCACGAATTCTTGTGCGTGACCATTCAATCGCGACTTCCCCCTAGCGTTCACCTTGCTCACGTCAGTTAACAAGTCCAATGTCGACGCATGAATCAACGATTCATATTGTTCCCTGCTCGCCATAATTTGTTCACGTGTGGATAGACGAAGCCTCCTGCAAGTCTGGCCGCGTAACACGTGACTGGCAAACTTCATGAATGACTGTCCAATTTCGCTCGAATTATCCTTCAGCCTTCGCGAGCCTCGAATGACTAGATCTAAAATTTCCACGGTGTCGAGATGTCGTTGAAAATGTCGCAGTCTCCTTGCCAATGAACTATGACGGAAATGTACTATTTTTCTCCGACTCCAATTACGGTGATTCACTAGAAGATTTCTTAAAATAAAGTCTCTGCTTACTTGCAAATGTCATTTACGCGAATTCTGCGTTCAATTTCCTCTCGAGGACGAGCCATTCGATTCATCTAGTAAATAGATCGATATTTGTCGGGAGACTCGAATAAAGATTAGTCCTTGAGATTAGTGAAATAATCTTCTGTAATTACCTTGAGGCGGCACCGACACAATCAGTGTCGATTGGCATATTTTTACCGTAATTTTTCTTTTTTCTCGTCTCGATGTTTCCACATTGTTTTCATCGCGTGCTCGTTAAAAAAGCTCGTTTCGTCGAACCCGAAGTCGGTAGCTCGTGCCTCGTCGACGAGGCACAGTTTATTTTTACGTACAGGATGCCTACGAGGATTCCGTGGGAGCTGTTCGTTCGTTCGTTTCGTCCCTGGTAACTGGCCAATTTGATGATTTCCTCGTCGTAGAAAAGAGTCTCTCTTCT
>CAJDYZ010006587.1:24906-46685 GCA_903986555.1 Heterotrigona itama
AGAAAATTAGATATCGGTTTGAGATAGAAATTTTAAAATAGAAGGTTATTAATTATTCGATTATCATTTAGCATTATTTTGAACACTCTTTCAGTGACATTTTTAAGCGATACTAATTTTATTAAATAAAATTATGACGCGCCATCTGTCGTAGACAATATCTTTACTTTCATAGTTAATTCTTGCGGATATTTCAAAAAATCGGCATTCTTTGAAATATGTCACTCTTTCGATAAATCAGCGATAACAACATGACAAAAGTTGGTCGTGGAAAAACGAGCATCGAACCTTTTTCGGAGACATGTCAACGTGTCGAAAGGAGAACGCGTGAACGACCATTTTTCTTACAATTTATTAACGATTATAATACCGCGACACGAGAAAGGGAGAATAACTGTCATGAATCGACGTGGCGAAGTACGAGCTTGAAGGATCATCCACCGTGATTCCACCGATTCAATGGCATCAGCACTAATTTTTCGATCGATCTACCTCGCGGAGGAATGCTGCTAACTTTCAGGTATGGAGCAGAGATGATCTCCGGTAGAAATGGACATATTATCAATATTTTTATAAGAAAAAAGAATATTTGTTTAAATATAAGAACGATAATATTTGTTAACAAAAAAAAAAAAAAAAAAAAAAAAACAGGTTGACCATGATCGTTCCGCTACTAATCAGCGCAGTTTGCGTCGAAAGTAATTCCAAGAAATTATCGTTCGTACCATCGGGAGAAAATGAAGCACTGGCTCAATCGCATCGACAAAGTTCTACTTCCTTGAAGGAGAAGTCTGTTGCCGATGATGATTCAGATCTCGTAGAGAAACGACACTCGAACAAGAACAACGATCGAGATTCGGGACTACGTCGTGGTAGTACGAATTCTTTAGAAAACAGACTTCTAAGATCAGATGGCGGAAGACTAGCTCACAAAATGGCCAAAGACGCGTTGAAATCTCCGAAGATGCAAGACACTATAAGGAAACTGTCGCGTGTCACGCCCAAAGGAACTTTTCGTGCGAATGTTAAAGTGCTAAAGCCAAGGATATTGAAAACTGGCGCGAAGGCAGCTGAAGAGAGAAGACATCAGAAAGGGATGAGACACAAGGGGCGAAGAAAGAAAAAGAGGAAAAGGTATTGAAAGATCATTTCTATTAAAAGTTTAGAATGTATCATACTGTATTATACTTTTCTGTTTCTCAGACACCATCGACAGCATAGGAAACAGCATCCTGGTTTGTTAAAGAGGGGATCCTTTAAGGTAGGTAAGCTTCGTTCAGCAATTTTCCACTAATTTTCATGATCCTCCCAAGCGGTCAGTTTTACTACGCACTGGATAAACGTTTGAAAAATATTCCTTTACTCAGAGAACGTTGGACAGCGAAAGGGGCATTAACACGTTAACACAGAAATCAGACGGAAGGGGGAATTCTATGATTAAGCGTAACCCAGTTACTCTTGACGAGAACTCACGCGACAAATCGTCCACCTCGAGATCGACTGTTAAAGTTACCGGTATAAAAGTCGACGACAACGATTACATTGATTTCTCTTCGCCTATGAGTATCGAGTACCATCGAGAGTCGCAAAAGACTGAGAGTTCTGCAAAACTGCAGGAGAACGGGCGAATGATCGAACGTTTGATGAGAACAACCACGAAGGGTCCGTGGAAAAAGAATCCAGGCGACCAAGGGGTCGAGTACTCGGATTATTACAGCGACGACGAAGTACTCCAGGATATCGACGCGAATAAAATTCCGATGCAGCTGGTAGACTCGAGAAATCCTAACGATCGATTCGCACGGCAAGCAATAAATTTTACGTCGTACCGTGACAATCAGATCGGCAGAAACTTGCAACCTTACTATCCGGATTACGATGATCGTAGAAAGGAGTTCAGGTACAAGGATGACAGTGTCAATTATCTTAATGATTTTCAGAATTATCCGGCAATCGATCGTTTCTCGACGCTAAATCGGAACTCTCGCCTCTTTGGAGCCGATGATCCTTCTCTCAGCTACGCGACCAATTACAAACCTTTGGAGTATCGAAGCGGAAACTTCAACATGCCACATTCAGCCGATGTGGCGGCAATTCCGGAACGATCGCAAGTACTCGAGGTGAATACGTTCGATCCGAATAAATTAAACGACGAGCAACAACCTGTTGTCGAAATACAGAACTCAGATCAATTTCGTTATTTGAATCAATACGGAACTCCTCAACAACATTTCCAAAGCTCAAATCCTAACGAGCTTCAGAGTCTAACTGTAAACGAGCCTGGTGAGCCACAAGTTCCTCAGTTTCAAAATATAAATAATTATCAGCAGATAGAGTCGAACTTGCCGCGGCAAGAGAGCCTTGATCAGAGTGTAGTGAATCAACCTGAAACACACAACAACGCGGGGATGCCAGATGTGAAAGAGAAAGATACGGAAGTCCATACTCAATTCAATTACTCTCCGCTTCAATTGTACAATCCGAAAGATCAACAAGACTTGAGGAATTTCCCAGCACAATCTATGTACAATGTTCCAGCAGCGAGCGTTCCCAATGCGATGGATCAGCCTCTTGGAAAGATTCTAGAATCGCTGGGAATCAATGTGAACGGCCGTTTAAATAATGCCAAGCGAAATGAAAATTTACACGAAAATATTAATCATCAAGTGTTGCCTTATTCCGATACGTACGCGAACGGGATACCGGTGGAGCATTTTATAAGCCCTAGTTACTTAAAGAAGAAGCAGAATAATGAGCAAACTAATTTTCACGAGGATAGTAATACGAGAGGATTGGAATATCCAGCAATTAAATCTAGAAACAGAAATAAGGTGAGACAGGGTTATTCGAGGCAGTCGAATAAAAATGAGATACGCAACAATGACATTTCGTCACGTCTGGACGATTACAAGGACTCCAGTGATAACACGAACGTTTCCATCGTGGTGCACGATACGAAAGAGGTGGCCAATCAAATACTCGATACCATAATGGAGGAATTAGAGGAATTGAAAGAAGATCGGTCGAAGAACAACAAAAGAGAAGGTAAAATCGGAAGGAATTGCGTATAACGTAACGTGTAAAATATAATAATAATCAAACAAGACGGTAATTGGCTTGAAGCTTGACTTGACTATCTCTGATATATGAAACGAGTGATATTTTTAGGCCTACCTTGCCGTTTGTCAGGGTCCTGGTCAACAGCCCAGGCTGGAATGAAATTGAATATGAGGGTCGTGAATCGTACTATAATCGTGACTCTTTCCGATCTCGCGTCACCGCATTTACACGAAAGTTTCCTGAATGGAACGTGGAACGTATCTGGTCACGTCCCATTCAAACGTGGCTCGCCGTTCACCCTCATCGCCACTAATAACTGCACCAATTCCATAGCTGTGTTTGTTGGTATGTAATTTCTTAGTTTTTGATATAATTGATGTATTTTCTTGCCTTAGCAATTTTAATCTCAAGCAGAGAAGATCGAGAGGGATTTGTGTTGACGAATCTCTCTGTTTAGGTGCCTGCAGAGTCTGCCAGGGTATCGACACCATAGCAGGTGTCTGGTCTGTAGCTCGACAACCAAAGGGTTGCAAAGACTTTCAGATAGCCACCAGTGTCTTTAACGATATTTTTCGTAAAACAAAATTGTCCAGTCTGAAAGAGAATCAAGGCAAGAATTCTACGGACAATGGAACAACAAAGCACAGAAAGAGGAAAAGTCAGAGATAATGGAAACCTCCTGATATCCGTATGACACGGATTAGGAAAGATTAGGGGAACAGAGAAGAGAAACGTTGGAATTTTATGAGATCAAACCATAACAGTGGGAATAATGACCTAACACGATTCATATGAAAATAACGCGTCGCAACATGTAGAAAACGTATACAAAAATAAATGTAGAATATTTTGCATTATAATATGTAAGTAGCTTCTAATAAATACGGGCGTTTTGTACTGTGTAATTTTTAATCAAAGTATTATACATTTACAAGTTTCCTAGTTCTTTAGTCAAAGTTTTACAAATTCTTCATTTTACAATCATCACATTTTACACGTAGAAAATATACGAAGATGACGTAGCAACGAATATTTTTATAGGGCCGAATCGCGTCTTTCAAGTCGTTCACGTATCGTATCGAGACCTAACACGCAGATCTACGAATATTTAAAATTAGAATTATTTATTCTAGATAAAGAATCATTGCAATACCTTCAACAGACCAATCTGTTCCTTTTCGTTTATATTATATACCGGGAGTGACATTATCCGTTCACTATCCCCTAATGCATAGTCCCTTATATTAAAATTAGCGTACCTAGATACCGCGATCTTTTCTTTCATATCTCTCTTTTATAGATGATATTTTCATAAAGAAGTTTCTTTTTTTTGTCTTACCCAATTTCCAAACACTCTTTAATATCAGTTTCCTCAGGAAGCGGTTCACAGACGATAATAAACTTTATGTTAGGATTAGCAAAACCATCCAGCATCGCGCGTAGGATATTATTTTGCAACGGATACTTTTCTTCATCTACTTGAAACTCTGCGAGCAATTTCAATTTCTTCATTCTCAAATTTTTCCAAGTATAAATAAAGTAAAAAAGAAAAAAGGACAGACGAGATGACTATCTTACTTCTTCTAAAATTATATATTAACTTCTGATTTGGTGGCCGTGGTTTCCTCACTGAAATTGTTTCCATGTCAGCTCCGCAATAACCCAGGAAACAATATTCAATGTAAAATAACTGATATTCTGGATTCTGCATCACAGAGCTTCTCGGGAATAAAATCAAATTCATGATCTCTATAATTATTGAATCCTTCTCGAGTGACTGTAATCAGTGTTTTATAGATTTTTGTTAATTTCCGTAGCTTTTGTGATTTGAGAAAAGAGATAGAAGAAAGATAAAATATTATGACTTCGTACTTGACTGTTCGCAATGACTTTAAGATCATACGATACATCGTTTGCGCCCATGCCTGAAATTTATTTTTGTGAACAATTGTAATCTATGTACGTTTTGTATAAATTGAAATAATCTCGCTCGAATGTTGAATTTCTATACGTGCCCATACTTCGTTCTTTGTATTCCTGCCATTTTTTATCCGAGATCACATTGGTTACTTCATCTATCGTCTCGATCGATTTTGTTCGATCATTGGTTTCATTCTGAATATATTTGTGAGATCAAAATCAAGGACTACCAGGGAAAATAAGTAGGTGATTTTTTAATCTTACGTTTGACAAGAAGGCATTAAATTCCATCACACTTGGTGTCTCTACTTCAGTTTCTCTGTCTCTCTCTGAATCCTCTATAGCCTCCTTCTCTCTGTTCGAGAGAATCGCGACTTTAAATCTATTCGAACTTTTTATTCAAAAGTACAATACCTTTCATGCATCTCATATTTTGCGATATCATCAGGAATGTCATTCCATTTAACTGTGTAAACATGTTCGTCTTCAGGTTGCTTCGAATTCGAAAATAAAGTTTCAGGATCCTCTTCACTCTTTTTTATCACGGTCAAAGGAGTCTTGTCAAGGATAGATTCAGTCACAGCCAAATCGATGTCAACAGAATTTTCACCTAAATATAATGTACGATCAATCGAATAGGGAACGTAATAGTACCTACTTTGTTACTCTGTATACTACTTGAATCATCCACGAAAGTCTCTATCTCGTTTGTTATTAAAGAGATCGAATTTTCATGATTCTTCTCATTAGTTTCATCTTTCAATACTATCAAATCGGTTTTTGATGGAATGATATCTTTTGTTTTCACCGGTTTCGCTTCGACTACCGTTTTCTGGGATGGTTCTGATATTATTCCGCGTCTCCTCTTGAATGCATCTACTTTCTCGATATCGCAGCTTAGTCTGACCCATAAAGACAATTGGCCAAAATTTATCCCAACCGAGCAAGGGATTATACTATTCACGGGAGTAATATAATGAAGTTTATTTTGCGGATAGTCCAATATATCCTTAATGCAAAGTTTCCCTTTGGCTACCGCGTAGTTATCACTCCTGTTGCGAAACACGTTTACTTGGAAAGTCACGAACTCAAGGAGAATATAACTGAAGAAGGAGAACAGGTCTGGAATGCGATAGACGAACGACGAATTGTAGTTTAATTTGGGGCATTTGAGCACGGGCGTGTAAGCTGTTTCTTGATTCCAAATGTTCCAACTCACGAATAATTGCACGTTATTAATGTCCTTTTCTCGGAAAAGAATTTGCTTGGCCTGATATGAATGTAACAAACCATTTTCCATAAAATTACTTATGAATTACCGTATTTCGTATTGACGAATTTATTTAATACTAACGGATGTGGAAATTTGCAAAGACACGATGTGAAGTTCCATTAAACCCTGACCATCCGCGATCACTAATGGAAACAAGTCAGAAGAAGAAATCGGAGTATCGACGCAATCGTTTGGACAATCGGCACTGCAGAAAGATTCTACTTTCCTCGTTTCGGATTTAGATTCTTCGTGCGTAAGATGACATCCAGTTGAGTCTACAATTTGCACGTGCTTCACTATTTCATTCACCTGAACGTATATTGTACGAGTTTCATCCTCTGTTGAGAAGTTTATCGATATTTCAGTAAAATTTTAATTAAATTGCAATTCTTACTGGTATCCCACTCACGACTTCTCTGCATTTATCTAGATGCTTGATATACTTTTGTAACGATTCACTGATATTGGAAGCATCGTTTTCAATCTGTGCAGTCTCATGCGCATCTCGGGATTTGTCGTCCTGCAACTGACTTCAAAAGAAGAGACATGAGTTTCGCGAAACGATCGAAATTGTTGAAGATCGTTACCGAGAAATGTTCACTGCACCATAAGTTCTTGCTACAGAGGACTGGCTTGTAGAACTGATTACGTGGTTTTTGAAAGATGCCTTGGAATTGGCTGTGCCATGTTTGTTCACTGTTGACCGTGCTCCGTAATGCTTCCCCGAATTATTAAAGTAGCATGTAAGTAGTTTCGCAGAATTACAGCAACATTGGTCACAGTGTATATCCGTATTGCACCTCATTAAATTGTTACAGGTGCAATTGTTGTTACCAGAGACTTTGATGGGCCGTTTTTTCACACTATGGTATAATTTTCTCTTTGGCTTTTCTTGTTTATCATAAGGGCTCGTGCAATATTTTCGAGTGCTACAACCAGATCGAATTGGTCCAGTTGCAACTTTGTTTAATGTCATCTCATCATTGTTATTGATGTCTTTCACGAATTGATGTTTTATAAATGAAGTTGGCCGATATAGGGTCGTGGCTTCATGAGGTATCGTAGAATACTCTTGAAGAATATTAAACAATGCGGATAATATTGTATTAGGATCCATCGATTGAGAAGCAATATGTTTTCTCTGTTGCTGGAGACCAGGTTGAAAAGGTGTGTTTTCATGAATTCCTTGTGTTAATGTCTCTGTACCACTGTAACATATCGTGGAGGATAATATCTGAACATATCGATCGCTAATATAAAAGTTTTAATTACGAAGGTATAAGAAGAAACTTCAATGTGAAAAGAATACTTTATTAGGTACTTTATTTACCGTAACGCTTATTTCATTAAAATATAATCGAACACCACTGTTTGAATAAATGTATGGAAACCTTTCTAAAGAATCTGGAAGCTTCAGAATTTTGTTGCGTTACAATTATTATTGACTGATGTCATTCGGAAGAATGTTAAAATTCGTCGAAGCTTCCAATTTTAACGAATAGAACATTGAAATATTTTGAATCCTTAAACTCTGTCTATTCTATCTCAACTAAAATTAGATCGACACCGATAAACGTATATGTATATAAATACAATATTAAAATAGCGCGAATAATCGAACAGTCTTTGTCAGCAATCACCGAAGAGCAGTTTCTCAAGGGAAACAACTTGCCTGTGGCTCTGTTTTTGATCCATTACGCCACTGTAGTCGATATCGGTAGCCATATGTTTCTGATTAAATCTCGCTGCGTCCGTAGATGTGCTTATCTGTGCCCGTTCCAGGAGCTTCAACATTTTATCTGGAGTCAAATAGTTCTCTACAGGTTCCGTATTTTGCGTTGTAATCTGCGATTCTTCCACTTTCGATATTTCTTTGACAGATGTTACAATTTCCTGATCTTTGATACCTACGATAGATACTGTCTGCACTGATTTATCCATCAATTCAATAGATTTTTGGGTTGTATTTTCAACTACTGTAGCTGATTTGCAACATATTTTGCATCTCTCTTCTTTCCTAGCGATATCCAGTTCGAAAATCTTTTCAAGTGCTTCGCAATATTTGCTGCATTTGTCCATTTGAATATCTTTGTACGATTCGTGTCTGTCGACTGTGATTGGTATCTTCATGTCGGCTTGTTTTGTCGATATTTGTGTAGTCTTTGCCGTTTCCTGTTTCTCCGTCTGTGTCTGAAAAGACTAAAAAAACGTGGTTGTTACTTTTATTGATTCTTTAAATTCATGTAAAATTATATTATCATTAACATATGATAAAAATTTTAATATCACGTAGAATTTTAATATCGATTTTAATATCAATGGCAAATTTATTCAATTGAATGTTGAAAGAAAGGCACTTACTTAGTTAAAGAAGCAAACATCTGAATTGCGGGTAGAAGAAAAAAATTACACACTGACCGTTAACTGTACCGTTAAAATGTCTATGTTCTTCTGCAGTTCTTCGAGTTTCCCGAGTAACTGTTCGTTTGATGTTTGCAACGCCACGATATTAGACTGTTCGATGTTAAAAGCGTGTTTCAAAGTTTCTTGATCGTGAAGCTGCTCGGTGACTTTCTTCTTCAGCTCCTTGTTCTCTAGCTCGACTTCACCATATTGGGAGCTGAGGTCAATGAGCTCGTTGTTGTGTTGTTGCAGTATCTTCATCTCATTTACCAAGTCCTTTATCTGCTCATCCTTCTCCCGCAGCGAGAGTTGAGAATCCTTCACCTTTAACATCTGCTCCTCGACCTCTCCTGTTCGTTTCCTTTCTGTTAAGAGCTCCGTCATAATTGTTTCGTTGTTCCTAATGCATATTTATAACTCTCGTTGCATTCTATTTTATAAAGGCAATCCATTTACATTTGATGCTTTAACATTTATAAGTAACTTGTAAGATAAAATTTATTTATAAAAAAAAAAAAAAAAGTAAAGGTCTAAGGAGAGGAAGCTTAATTACGCGTGTAACCTGCGTTTAAGAACTTACAAGTTGTTCCATGCATAAAACAGAAGAAAAAAGAAAGTGAGAAGATGATAGTGCGGACGTAGTTCACACAGTTAGTGAAGTATTGCTTAGAAACATCGTCGTGCATGAGCAAAAAAGACGTCGAGCGTACTTCGTCTGCTCCTCGAGTTTCCTCTTTAGATCGTTGATTTGCACATTCAATGACTCGTTCTCGCTCTCAGTAGCTATTAGTTTATCGTTCAGTTGCTTCATTTGTCGCCAGACCTTTATGTACTCGACGTTCTCCGCGACTTTCTCCCTCTGGTTTACGGCTGTATGAGCAGACAATTCTTTCTCCAATTCAGCTATCCGGCTAGACATTTCTCTTTTCTGCGCTTCTAATTCCTGCTCGAGAAATACACAATTTCCAAGATAAATTTCATAAATATACGCGATACTTGATCATTTTTTTTTTTTTTAAATTGAAAACTTTAAACGAAAACGATAACGAAAGAAACTTATTGATCGATTGTCAATTACCTCGATTCTATCGAAATTACGTCGCGCATTGTCACCATTTTCAATACAGTGACAAGATGGTACCTTGGTGCGGCTGCTTTCGCTTCGGCACGTTCTAACATAAGAATAACGATTCAATCGAGTGAATCATAGATCGTATCATGGATCGCTTGTAATACGACGCTATGTTACTTACATGCGCCCGGACGACGGTCTTGTTTGAGGATTACGACTTCTCGATGACGATCTACCAGCTATCGTGTGACTCAATAGTTGATTTCTCAGCACCGAGATTTTATCTTTCAGCTGGAAAATCAATTGCAACACTGTCATATTAGTTGTAGCGATTGTCTGCTTAATAAATCTTATCTATTTTCAATCTGTACAGCTTTCAATATATATTCAGATATATTCAGAAACGAGACTCACTTTTACTTATTCTTTTGTTTTACTAAATTAAAATTAAAAAAAATTTCAATTAAAATTGAAGAAAAAGAATTTTGTTTTGATTTAACTCTCACCTTGGAGTTTTCAAGTTCAAGGGCGATTATCTTATTCTTGTCTTCGTAAATGTCTAACGTAACCGTACAAGGCTTTGAATTGGCAGTTACTCTCATCAGTTTCGTTGCCAACCGTTTGATCTTATCCTCCTGACAGTTTGTCAATTTCTTTAAATCATTTGCTTCATCGAGCAATCGTAAATACCTGTCTTCCAATTGGTAACGATCGAGCTTAAGCACAATGTATCGTTCCCTGGGATCTTTAACTTGTTTAAAATAAAAATTACAAATTAAACGAGGAAAAATATCTTATTATTTAAAAAACAAAAAAAAAAGACAATATTCCTGATAGATACGAACCTATACTACTACGGCAGAAATCTGCACACGAAACTTCTTTCACGGGCAAAATGTCTCGATTTGGATCGTCCGCCATAATTTTAAAATTCCCCTATATGTATTATCTAAAAACTACGACGAAATGAGTTATTAGTCGAGTATAAATTTGAATATTTAAATATCTTAAGTGCAATGATCGCATAAATTAAATTATACAAATGTTTGAATTTAAAAATTGAAACAGCCATATTGTTCTGCAAGTTCGTATGACTCGAATGCGAATGCGCATTATGCTATACTTCAAATAAGAAGTCTTTTATTTCTTGTTCTCAGATGCGTTCAAATTTTGGCGGGTAAACAGACATATCCGGCGGTGATCATTCAACAAAGGGATATTCTTATCTCCTTGACAGGGGATTTTACTCTAGTAAATAGAAATATCTTGATAAAATGTTTGATAATATCGGCTTTTACCGAAATTACGTCTACTTCGAATTGTGTATAAGAGAACACGAATGCTATTCGAAGGTTATGCTCGTCAAGGTTCGTTGAACACAGTGGTTGTCTTTAAAAGTGAATTACAGTCATTCGCTTTATATTCTCGTTTCTGTTTTGTTATAGATCTTACTCTCAACATTCTTCAAAGAAAAAGCCGTGTGAAATAAATTGTTAGATATATTTTAACCATAAAATAAAATATATACCACTTTCACAAACAACCACACATATGTACATAAATACACAATTTCATAAGATCACGGTATGAGAAAATATTTAAAACCGATTTATAAAAATTATAAAATTTCAACAAAAAAGATGAAATGTATTTCATATACCTGTAGCATTTGTAAAAGCAGATGCGATAATTGAATTATTTGGTTGGTACGACGTGTGTATATTTAAAATATGTGTCTCGTTGGAATGCATGAAAATATAGGAAAATATGTGTCATAGAGTTGATTAAGAGAAGAGAGATACGTATCCCCTTTGTGATGCGTCACCGGGTATATGGGGCAGTGCTTCGATACGCCGGTACAACCTGCACTGCACTAACCTTGGTTTGACATCGCGGAGTGTGCGTGCCAGTGGAAAGGTAAGATGGCGGCGGATGGGGATGTGATTCCTGATCAAGAAAAAGTACGAATAGTTTCGGACTTTATACTGCACTCACCACCGGGCGAATTCAACGAGGTTTTTAATGATGTGAGAGTCTTGTTGAACAACGACAACCTGTTGAAGGAGGGTGCGTCCGGGGCATTTGCTCAGTACAACAAGGATCAGCTCACGCCTGTTAAGGTACATCATCGACCTCTCTGTGATGAACTTTTACAATTTTTTATGATAGTATCTGGGGTATCGTTCAGTATCTGTAGTAATCGAAGATCACACTATCTCAGGAAAATGTGGGATCGAATTTCAACGACTAGTAACATTCCTAATCGAGCAACACGCGTCCGGAATTTCGACAGGTGACGTTGACTTTATAGTGAAATTGGAGCGCGATAATGTTCACCTGGTTGATGTGATTGTTTACCTAATGTATCCTTGAATCGATACACAGCAGTTGCTATGTGAAAATATTTGTGAAATTTCGATCGAAATTGTATGCAGCAGTAGGGTTAATTATAGTTACATTTTGTGCTCATTTTAATAGAAAATATCTAAGATTGATCTACAATAATTTCCATTTCTACTTTAGTAGTTTTTGTTTCGTTTTACAATTTGGAAGTAATTTCTATTTTATAATTCTGTCTGTTCGGTTCAGTCGAATTAAGGTTAGATATTAATTTATTCATAAGTATATTGTATGATAAAATATTTTCAATTTGTGAATCGTGTGTTATATTAGTTAATTTGTTTCTGTCTTTGACTCCAGATTGAAGGAAGCGAATATCCTGCTCTTATAACAGAACACAATGATTTAGGTGGGCAAAGGTTTTACGATGCTCGCAGTAAGCAAAGTTTTAAATATGACCATCTTAGAAAGGAAGCGCAGGATTACGAACCATATGAACCAGATTCTGTGGCTGAACCATGGAGATCAGCTCTTCAAGATGAAATAACAACTTATACTCAAAGTCATTATAGACACGGTGCATGTTCAGTTTTTGGAAAAAGTCAAGGAGGTATTGTTTTTTTAAATTTGATAAAACCTGAATTGTTCGAACATGACAGATATGAACAAAAAATGGTATATTCATTTATTAGGTAACATTACCTTAACGGCTTGCATAGAAGATCATCAGTTTCAACCTAAAAATTTTTGGAATGGCCGTTGGCGTTCTGTATGGACTGTTAGTTTTAGTCCAAGTTCTGGAAATGCAGAATTAAGAGGTAGTCTTAAAGTACAAGTTCATTACTATGAAGATGGAAATGTACAGCTGGTCAGTAGCAAAGAAGTAAAAGAAAGCTTACCAGTTTCAAATGAGAAACAAACAGCAAAGGAATTAATACGGCTTGTTGAGGAATCAGAAAATGATTATCAAACTGCTATATCAGAAAATTATCAAACAATGTCTGATACAACCTTTAAGGCCTTACGAAGGCAATTACCTGTTATGCGAACGAAAATTGACTGGAACAAAATTGTATCGTACAGTATTGGCAAAGAGCTTAAAAGTCAATAGAAATAGATTTTTTATATAATATTAAGAGAAATAATTAAAAAAAAAGCGTATTTTGCTGCATGGGTGAAGTCTGGAGGTGTGATGTGCATGGGAGCAAATGTAACAATGCTACATGAAATTTAGTTGAACATGTTTTGACTGAAACTCATGCATGCCACTCAAGGTTCCTCTGGACCCCTTAATGTATCTTGTTATCAACAAAAATAATAAAAAGAAACATTATTGTAGCCATCTACTTTTTAAAAGAAAAAAAAGGAAAAGAATAGATATTTTATCTGTAATATTTTTTTTTTACCGAGTTTTTAAAATTCTACATTAACAATTTCTAACTATATAAAAAATATTTTTGCTATCTTCTATTTTATTTCTAATGAATTTTATTAGCAAATGCTTTGATATAATACTAAGTTCATATAACAAGACTTATATATTGTTTATAAACACTCGTCTTTACGATTAAAACGTCCATTATATTACAGTATTTAAAACAATATTGATTTTTATATTAATCTATATGTTATGGATGGGTGTTTGTTTATAAATTTATTAGTATTTAATAAATCTACACTTGGGGTAACGGGGATCCTTGATCTTACTTTTTGTAAGCATTTTGATTGGAATTATATTTGGTAAATCAAACCATAATTGATAGCTAAAATCAAACAAACTGAAATTGGAGTGGAATATTGGAATTCGTTAATACATTTATTGAGTACATTCAAATTGTATCAATCAGATAGTAATCTTGTGCAATAATTATGTTTCAGTATGAACATCTTTGATGAATTGGATTTACTGAATTATTTGTTGTAATTAACTACGGATTATTGTCTTATTGATAATTTGGATGAATAAATAATTCTACTCCACCAATTTTGTAAAATTTATAGTTTATAATCTGAAGTTGAAGTTTAATATTAAAAGATTGAACACATCCATTTTAACTTTATATTGATATCATAATGTTAATAGTCAACATTACAAAGTATAAGTATTGCACAGTGAGAAAGAAATTGCTGTCTAACATGTGCATGTTCAGTCAGCCTAATGAAACCATCGAGTTAAAAATCAGTGGTAATTAAAATTTCAATTCATTAGTTGCACAATGATACAATTTTTTTTAACACTTAAGTCTTTTAACACTTAAAAAGCACAATGTTTAATATATCTTTAAATGAATATTATCATACTGGTTTCATGCTATATACAAATATAATAGCATACTGGGGCCACAAATGATGTCAAAATATACAATATCAAACTGAATAGATATGTCTATCATCGATACATAATCTGGTACAGAATGCCATTAAGTGTTCACAGCATTCAATACACAAAGGAAATTTTCATTCGTTAGAAATATTGGTGGGCAAGGCCTACTATTTTTGTTCAATTTTTTATTTCATAAAGTATAAATTTATACATTTTTGTTAAGATGTATTGTTTTATGATAAGTATGTCTATTACGGCAAATACGTTGCAAAGTTTAATAATACTGAATAAAATAAATGTTAATTATTGCAACTTGATTTCTGTGTTAATCATATTGTAGTTATATGAATCATTTGTATCAAATAATGATGTTGAAAATCTTTTGGTGCTATCGCTTACCACACATTACACAACCAGACATGTATGCGAAAACGGAAACTAACAAAGTACATAATGCATTGTACATTGTAGAATGTAGCCTATAGCCTGCTGGAGCCTTAATCTGTTCACTTTATGTTGAGGGGGTATTATGTACATATGTTATTTGAATGAATGAATGCGATGAAGCACACTACCATTTGACTTTTCAAACTTTAGGATTCGAAACATGTTTGTAATATTATTCATATTTTGTAAGTTACATCGTAATTCAAAATATTTTATTTAATCATGTTATTTGATAATTTTGAGAGAAAGTCTTTGGACAAAATACATACATAACAACTTAAATATAAGATCATAAAATCATTTGATCAGTTGTGAAGAGGAAGTTAAAAGAAATGTGCAGAGATATAATACAAAAAATCTAGTATACTAAATATTGCAATAATAAAGTTTTATATGTAAATATGATGATACATATAATTTAAACATTGTAATTTGTGTTACGTATGTAAATTACAAATGAAGTGTTGAAGTTTCGAATCTTATCAAACTTTACAGAAAATAGTTGCCTATAATACTAAAATTAGGTATTACCTACAATCGAATGTACCGTAAAATAAGAAACGCATGTCCTTATGTAAAAACTTAAACACAGAATACATTTATTAGTTAAATTATGTATTATTAAATGTTATGATTGATTAAATAAAGTGATATGACACTTTATACTTTGACTATCAACTTAACATTCAGTTGAAAAAAAAATTTATTTTATTTTATATGTACATTATTAATTAGTATTTGACATCGACAAAGTTCAAATATTAATTATTGTTGATGTTAAACATTGTATCATCAATATTTATTATATGTTAATAAATGTAGGTAATGCAACTATGGAATTATTGAAGGTAAAAAAAAAAACACTTAAAGAATGTATTATATAAACTTTATTTTCAAATTTTATATAACGTAAATAACTAATTATGATAAATAAATGCATATAGAAATATGCACTATACTGTCATGAAAAAGTAACCTTAAGATTTCTTCATTAAAAAGATAATGAGAGAAAAAATATATAATATAAGATACTATATGTAAATTAATTAATTTTTGACGTTATTTTGTTACAATTTATGGAGGTAACTCTAAAAAGCTTTTATTATTGCTCAATGTAAATAATCATAGTGCACATGTGCTATTGTGCATTATTTTGAAAAAGTACTTTTAATCTTAACTATGCAATTTCAATGTTTAAAGTACTTACCTTGATTTCATCTATGACAAAGTTTTAAAACACTAGTACAAACATTACAGGATAATTATCTGTTCACATATTAATGGACAATCTGTAAAACAATTTCACAAATTTTAACATTCACAGCCATGTTTGTTTACAAGGCAATCGTTGCTAACGTGCTAAGAATCGTTGGTGGTCACGAGGTACTGTCACGTGACTATTGACTCGATTGTAAAGTAACTGTGTGTTAAGTGTTTGTACGCAGGTTGAATAAATTTTTTGCTTAAACAAATTATTATCAATTCACTATTAATTAAACTGTGATACTTTTTTTAAACAATGATTTTAATGCCAAAGGAATCTGCAAAACTGATAGATTTTTGTTCTAAGAATGTTTCCATTGAAGAAGAAAGAATCAAAAATCTTGCCTACATGGTAAATAATTTTTCAGTATTGTTCAAATTTTTTTTGACAAATTTGTTGTAATATGTGTAAAAAATTAATTGTAATTGTAAAATTATATCAAATGTTGTTTAAACTTTTTGGTTATATTTTTTTCAATTCATTAAAAAAATGAGGATTTAAAGGATTTAATATCACAAGTAATTCAATCAATATTCTTTTTTTTACAGATTTTTAAGGCCCTTAATGATCACAAAATAAGCGTGAACAACTTTTCACAATGTGAATTTCATCCTTCTTTTGAAGATCCAAAAGCGGTCGATTGGATATTTGTTTTGGACACATTAAATTATTCCTTTTGGAGTAAAACAAATTGTCCAAAATGGACTGTTAATGGTCAGACTGGTTATTTTGCCTTGTGTGCTGCTATTAAGAGAGCTATTGATGTAAGTTAAAAACGGATAAAATTATAGATCAATAATTTCAACTTAGGAAAGTGAAATTATAAGAAATTTAATTTTAGGAGAATCATCTATTTCTGTTGTGTAAGATCTTTTCTTTATCTTTAATTGCTTGACATCTGCATTTTTCTTTTGGCTCAGAAATTATTGATTTTTCTATAGTTTCTGTTTTTAATGAAGGTATAGATTCAGATAATGGCTCCAATTCAAATTCCATGTCTGGCTCAATAACTTTCTTTTTTTTTATTCTTCTCTTTTTCTTTTCTTTTTTATTATTTTTGATAACTTTTTTAGTTTCACGTACTTTTTTTTTCTCTATCTTTGCAAACTTCTTTCTCTTTTTTAGTTCCTGCTTTAGTTTACCTCTATTTACAGCCTTTTCCTTACTTTTCTTTTTTTCCTTTTGAAGTGTTTTCTTTATCTGAAATGACATTATACTTTATACTAGACAAATCTTAATATCAAGGTGTTTTACTTATAATCGATTATATAATTTACACTTTCATTAAAAGACTGGAAATTTTCTTACTTTATCCTTATCTTGTTTTATTGACTTAGTTATACTCTTTTCAACACTTTTCGTGGTCGATGTTTCATCCTATAAGTAAAACTCATATCTATAATATGGAATGATTTTATATTTCTAAATTATCATATAAAATACCTCATCATCATAGAAATATTTTTTACAACAAATTCGTTCTCTACTTCCAGGCAGGTGTCTAGCCAAATAACATCTTATATACATCTTCACATCTTCAAAAAGTTCTAAAATAAATCATTAAATTTTATCCTTGATTAAATTTAAGGATGTAAATTTTATCCTTGATTAAATTTAAGGATGTAAATTTTTATGAAATTCAGTAACACATACTTTTCATTCTTTTTGTTTCTCTGTTTATTTTTTCTTTGTATGCATCAATAAACTCTTTCCTTTGATCTTCTATACATTGCAATAGGAGCTGCTCCTTTTCAATTTGTTTCTTTTGAAATTCTAACCTTTCTTCCCATCTATACAGCATAAAAAGAGTTTTTATTTTATGATTTATTTATTTTATGAATTTCAGACATACTTGTGTTTCACAATTTTGTGCTTTTCTTCTTGTTCGTGCGCTAATCGCATTTCCATCATCTTTCTCCGTATACGTTCCTTTTTTCTCCATTCTAATAGAGCTTGAATTATCTTTTGCCGTTGAATGTTTACTGCTGCAATTTGTTTCTGCTGAATTATTTCAGCTTTCTGTCTGCTTTTAATGTACTGCATTTGTTGTGCTTCTTTCTTCCTCTGAGCCAATGCGTGCAATCTTTCCTCTATTATCTTTTGCTTCTCTTTCTGCCTCTGGAGTTTCATTTTCTCAGCCATTTTACTCCGTTCGATCGCAGATTTTCGTAACTCCATCAGTCTCTCCCTTTCCTTCAATCTAACAAGTGAGTTGATTTTGTATAGTATATCTATGATAGGCCTGAGAGAACAATGGCGCAAGAATATACTTTTTTAAGTAAGTAAATTGTTACTGTAACACAACTAAAATTTTGTAATTGTGCCATTGTTCTCCGGGATCAACGATATCTACTCAAATGATTACTTTTTCACTTCCTTCTCAGCCTGTTCTTGTGCATATAAAATCGCTCTTTCCTCGATGGATCGTTTCGTTATTCTGTTCAATTCCTTCTTAATGCTGTCGCAGTGTAACGTTCTTAGATACTGTCTATACACATTGTAATCCTTCAGGGAACATTTCGCGTCGAGATCTTTAGTGATGAAACCAGATTTGATCAAGTGTCGAATGATATTCGGTTTGGAGAAATGAGAAAGCAAATGTTTATCGTGAAGCGAGTCGTAAGTCCATTTTATCTCGTAACCATATGGATCGCTTAAATTAAATTCCGCATCGGGCGTGGAGATCCATAGTTCTTCCCCTAGTTTACGACGGGTGAAATTGTAAACGCCCTCAGGTCCAGGGACCATTGGGATTTTCGACTCTAACGGCATCACTTTCCATTTTGGTAGGCCAAAATTTGGTACCGCGCCCTTTGGCTTAGGAATCGAATCGGCCAGCTTATCCAGAGCCCTGATTCACGTGTAAGAATTTCGATACGAATAGAAAAAAAAAAAAAAAAAAAAAAAAAAAATTAAACAAGCAATAAGCTGCAGTAAGGGGGAACCTCCTCTTTCCACAAATAATTTGGGTAATATCAATTCAATTTAAATTAAATCATTTTCTTTTTTCAAACGCGCACCAACTTTTTTTTTAAGATGAAAATATCCATATCTTTCCTCTCCTTTTTAGAGCTGCCTCCTTATTGCTTCAATTTACATTATTCGAGAGTACACGTGCGTACTCACGTAGGTCTTTTGAGATTAATTATGTCAGTCGAATATTGTTCGCACGTTGGGTTCATCATATTTGTTGGGAAACAACGTTTCTGACTGGACGTATCCTCAGAAATTTAATAGTCAATGTCATATTGCGGCGACATGGAATTTTGCGCGATATACACGTAAAATGTCATTTCCTGTCGTTTTCCATATATGAATGTCTAGTTTCTTTTGTTCGCAAACCAGTATGTCCTGATCGGTTCAAAAATACTTTGACGCTGATGTCCTTTGGACGCTGGTCATTTCAGAAAGTATATGATTGTTGAATGTGTATGATTCTTTTTTTTTCTTTTTTTTTTTTCTTTTTTTAACTTCTATTTCGAACAGGAGGGAAAACCTATAGTCGATCCCAAGTATTATTCTCAAATAACGAGATCCGAAGCTGAGGATATTTTTCGTGGCGATACCGAAACTAATATTCCGTTGTTAGACGAAAGAGTTAAGTCCTTGAGAGATACCGGGAAGGTTTTGTTAGAAAAGTATCAAGGTACTTGTTCCCTTTCTTCTCTGAATCTGGTGCAAAACTTTACCGAATTCCATTTTTTCCATAGTTGTTCGAAACTTTTCTTTCGTAAATTTCTCGACATAAATTTCGAGACATAAAATTTTGGATGATCTTGCGAAGCAAGCGACTGTAAAGTTATACACTAGATTAATAACGTATTTTGCATACATATGACAAATCACATTTTAGAATTAAATATTCAATTAGTATTTGCAAAACATTCTATTACTACCAGCTAACAGCTATTTTTTTTCTTTCTAGGTACTTTCACCAATTGTATTAAATCGTGTTCGCGTTCAGCCGAAAAGTTGCTCAAATGTATCGTGAAGGATTTTGAGTCTTATCGAGATGAGGCAGACTACAGAAGTCACAGAGGTAATACTACCATGCTGATCTTTCGAAAGAGAATGATTTAAAGAGTAAATGCAATAACACGGTGACTTTGTTTTTCAGTTAGCTTTTACAAGAGGGCTCAAATACTAATAGGCGATATTTGGGCCTGCTTCAAAGGACAGGGAATTGGTGAATTTGAAGATATAGATTGCATCACGATGTTCGCTGATTACCGTATTCCCCAAGTTTTGCTACACTTTGGTGCTATTCGTTATAGCAATATTCTTCTGAGCAGGTTGCAGTCCGGTGAGTTTTTTTCATCCACTTTATAAATCAAATTGTTCGTCGTCATGTTTTAAGAGTTTTTTAAATAATTTCACCTAGACGATTTGGTAAAATCGTCAATTTCTTTTATGTCTTTTTTATATGTTGTTTCGATATTAGTATTCGGTGAATCACGATGTGAATAGAGGAGTTAGAATTGACAGTGGCTAGTGGTAGGGTTTTTCTATTAGAAAGCACGGTATTTAATGTTTGCAGATGTAGAATTAGAAAATGGTAGCGAAGACGAGGTCGAAATTCGTGGTTACTCTATAGAGGCTATCGAACGAGTCAAGGATGAAGTGAGAGCTCTGATCGAGCGTTGCCCTAATCTAGCGTTAAAGAAATCAGACATTAACGCTATATTGATCGATCATTTTCTATGGGATTATCGGCGAGAACACGCCGACGAGTTAGAAAGCATTCCGTTTCATAAAACTAGATGCATATATTACTGAGCACATCTCACTGTTCATTTTTTTTTAACAAGCATTGAAAATTGCGTGTTGCAATCTCGTTTTATAATTCTCCAGCAGAGATGGTACATATTTTTACGATTGTGTAAGATATTGATATTTTTATTAACAGTCACGCAGCACTTATGTACGTACGCATATTCGAATAAAATGTTCATCATATTTCAGAAGGTTTCTAAAATAATTTCTTTTGGACAATTTCCGTGATTCTTTCCCAATCCATCGCTTCGACGATCCTTGGTCCGACTCTCTTAAAAATCAAAGAAACCTTTTTAGATGATAAACAATATATTTATGTAATATCGATATATAGCACAGTTTTTTAGTGTACGTTACGTAGATAACGTAAGGTTAAATCCATACAAATTTTGATGTTTTATTAAAATATGTTCGTTGCCCACCGATTTTCATACTCTTATATATATATACAAATACATTCTTAGATGTTAATAAATAATAAATAGTGATCTCGTACATATATGGGAAGACTATACGGTAGATTTACATGTAAAACTTTGCGACTATAATTGCTCTTTATGTACAGATTAACAATTTTGTTAATTCGACGATAATTCCGGCAACGTGTATTTACAACTGATGAATCGTAGAATGATTGCAAACATGTAAAATTTGTCTGTTCGTTTCATCGATAGTCTTCAAAATATTCGCTATTACGTTCAAATTATTTGCACATCTCGAAAAATGTTCTCTTTGGCTAGTCACGGGTTCGTATTATTTGGCACACACAATCACATCGACATTTCCTGCCGCGAATGCAATTGCTTTTGTAAATCGATCGATCGCCGAGCCTGTATTGTTTCGTACAATTAATCGACTCTTTCATTGAACATTCTTACGTTGAGCAAAAAAAAAAAAAAAAAAA
>CAJDYZ010006587.1:55032-65314 GCA_903986555.1 Heterotrigona itama
ACTCCGAGAGAAGAAGTGAATATTTTGTAACCTTGTTGAGTATCGCGGTGGCGAGTATGTCCTCGTAACTGTGCTCCGCGACGTTTCGCGCCTCTGGTGCGTTTCCGGTGCCACCGGAACCACCGAGGCCCGGCAACTTCCTCGCTTCCTCCACGGCACGTTCCACGATCTCGCGCAGCGCCGTGTGCGCCATCGTCGGCGAATCCGTGCTCGGTTTGTCTGCAAATGTTCCCGATTTATTTTAAAGTACTTTCTCTGATTAGTTTAATTAATTCTATTTAACGTTTAATTGATTTCAGCCTCGTCAATTAGTCTAATCAATCAACTCTAAGTCTCTCTGAACGTAAGAAAGTTGCGTAAAGTTTGTTTCACGTGTTGCGTTCTGCATCGTTTCTGTAAAGGTTGGTGTACAAGTGTAGGTGTCTGCGGGGGAAATCTGCGGTGGATGTGATCACTGTGTTTGTTCCACACGGAGATAAAGGATACTTGTATGCGTGATATTTCCCTCTCGAGACCACGAAAATGTGGGACAGTTTGCACGAAATTTCGGAATTTTTGCGTGTTTATCTCAGTATATAATGTCTGCTAGAAACTTGTGAAAATGTCGTCCGAATGTCTCGAACGACTCGGAGATATATTTTTCAGAATTTCCCGAACGTCCTCCGCGTGAATGTGAGAAGAAAAATGTAGGAATACTCGAGAAAAGCGTGTGTCGACTGGAGGAGAAATCTCATCGAAAAGGAAATAAATGACGCGAAAGGATTAACGAGTAAGAGAGAGAAAGAGAAAGAGAGAGAGAGAACAGGAAACGAGCGCGCCAGTACGATGGCGTACTTTCATCGACGTGGTAGCCATCGACGATATTGATAATACGGTTCGGAGCGATGAGCGTCTCGTTTCGCCGTGTACGAGCGACAAGCCAAGGTAATTTCACCAGCTCTCGGCCTTGTCAGCAATTCCTCATTCTTCTTTTGCTTGTCCGCGTGCGCGCGACCGAGAGAAATTCGACGGGGACGACCTGCTGAACTCTTTTCGCGGGAAACTTGGAGCTGTGACAGTCTCCGATGATTTATGCCGTGTTTGTTCAACCGGTTAGATAGTTGGAATTGGTCAAGTTAATAACTTGCTTGTTCCATTAACAGATATCTCGCAGAAAGTATTTCATCACTTATCACAGAGAACTTTTTTTTTTACGTTACAATACTTCGTATTATACGTGTTCGAGGACATTTAAAATGATACTCTGCCTGAAAAATTGTGACTAATCTGAGAATTTACATAGAGGAACTGAAACATGGAAATAGCCATCGATATATTTCTTTCTCCAATTTTACCTATGCAATGATATAATAAAATTGAATATTAGATTTATCATATTTTATTCTGGTACGCCATATCAGACCAATGAAATCTCGAGACATAAGCTCTACGAAATATCAACGACTATGGATATCGGAGAAATTTCATTTAGCTGTTTACCTCCTTTACAGCCATCGAGTGGATTTGTTCAAGTACGTTTCTCAGTGATTCATCACCGTGGTAATCCTCGATGAAACGTTCAACGAGGATAATCAACAATGCGACGGGTTGTTCGTTTCTTCGCGATTAACACGCGACTCTATTTAAGTTCCATTCGCGTTCGTTAACGTCCGTTCTAAATCTATGTTTAGCACTAACGCTGATTCGCGTCGGTCCGCTCGATGAGAAAGACTTTCTGCAACACGGAGTATTTCCGTGTATCAGACGCACAGATTCCTCCAGGTCGATGGGCTTTCTAACCCTGATCTCTCGCTAGAAGGTGAAGGTCGCCTACATTTATTTCCTGCCTACTTAGCTATCACCGGTTCGCCCGACAATCCGCTATTGGCTTATCCACAGGATCCCCTCTTTCAATTAATCGAATCCTAGATTCTTCTCGTCACTCTGCCATCGTTCTGGAATTCCATCGACCATCCATTTCCTTTGCTGGTTCTTCTTTCATTTTGTTCTCTTCTTCTTTTCATTAAACATCGAATGCCGAGTGTTAAATATTGAATATTAAACAAGCCGCTAGAGACGTTGTTTCTCTAAATTTTACGTTTGCATATTTGTTTGTGGCGACGAGTTACTTCTTTCCTGAGTATCGAACATCGATCGCCTACTCGCGTAATGAGATCAAGAAATTGACAACACGTGGTAGTTGATTGATTTGGCTTCCGACAGTTGATTTCAAAGGTCATCGCCAACGAAGATCGCCACCAGAAAATTTTCCCGTGTACTATTATCCCTGCTTATTGGAAACTTTTTCTTCGAAAATCTCCTTTGTATATTTTCTTGTATGTATTCTTTCTACTCTCGATCAATTCGTTCGGAAATATCCAGAAACTGACGTAAACGGCTAGTCAGTTGTGACATTCATAAAACTATGTGATATGCTGCCTTGGAAGAATGATGGTATCGATGATCGATTATACGATCGTTCGTGTACGTTTTTTTTTTTTTTTTTTTTGTAGGAAACGCGCTGCCGATTCGCTTTGTTTTTCCGAACTTTCTAATGGACGATGTGCCAGCGGGGAGGGGAGAGGGAAATTTCGAAGGGAAACGAAAACGCTTGAAACTGATCATTTCCGATCTGTGAAACGCGACGATCGATCGGCGAAATCGAGTCGCGATTCGAAGATACACGCGCGCGCGCGCCGCGAAAACTGTGCGGCGATTGTCTGACGTAACGAAATTATAGCGATTATCGTTCCACGCGGGCGTGATCGCGGTGCAGAAAGGTTTCTCCCTGTGTTAAATTGACGTGCTATCGCGATCGATCGCGAAGGAAAACGTGCCTCACCGGCGCGTTAAACGATGACATCGAAGCGAGCTTCGATGACTTTGGACTTTGATGCCGATGGATTTCGATTTTAATAATCATAAGCGTAGCCTGAGGCATTTCTCGAAAAAAAGGGGAGGGGGAACACGCGAAGATTACGATAATTTCGTGATCATTTCTTTCGAGATAAAGGTTACGAAATGTTCTTTTTTTATCTTGGCGAGAATACATATGAACCGAATTTTGTAATTTGCACGAGAATAGCGATAGAATAGCGAAAGGCTTGCAGTAATAATAAATCAGCTTCTGTGTTCATAAATTGTAGTTCAACGAATGATTTAGTCAACTAATACCACAGTCCACTTGAAGTCTTGCCTATTTGTTGCAACTTCTTCAATTTTTCTATTCGTGTTACATAAGCGATGTAATATTTATGTCTATTCATGTAAATTCAGCCAAAGGAATGGAACACGAGTAAGCTATTACAAATTATAATGAGCATTTGACTATGCGTTCGAAATATTGCATTTTGAATATTTTTACATCTTTTGGTGAGTTTTAACATAAATGTATGAACACATTGGACTCCCTTTGTAACGGTTGGACAAAATTCTTCGGGAATCTGAGAAAAAGCTGATTTCTCCATCTTTCGTAACATATACTATGAAAGATACTATACTAAAAACTCTTCGATAACTCTTCGAAAAATTCTTTTATCGCGGAACGTTCCGAATCGCACGAATTTCTCAAATCTAAATCACGCTCGGCCTCGTGGTATGCACGTTGTTGCGTAAAACGTGTGGAATTATCATATACTCGGTAAAAACGAAAATAAAAGAAACGGTAGAAAAGGAAAAAAGTGATTCGACTTGCATGAGAGGAATTACACGAAAGAATTGTACGCATGTGCGACGATTCATGATAATCTAGTGATCTTATTGAATACACGTGTTATCGTGCTGCCTTTGAATCGATCACAATCGATCGGTGACAATAACATGCCGATTGTTACCAACGAGATATTGTATTGAATTTTCTTCAGTATTATCTACATGCGTGACGACACGTGAACATCGAATAGATACAAGTAATAGGTACAAAGAATTTACATAACGAAAAGAATTACAGCAAGAAGGACGCCAGATAAATTCTTGCGTGCGATTGCACGTGCAACGTAAGTGCAAAGTATTATTTAAGAAGGAAAATTATAACGACAAACCCACCGGTTCCTAGGAGGACGTTTATTTAGGAACGTGTTACGGGACACGAGGCTTTTCATTTCCGATTTTCTCTAACGTTCGTGAAATGTTATTACAGAATGTCCTGTGAAATTGTAAAAGCAGGGAGATCCTCTCCCTGGCAGATTGTTACGTGTAATCGAGGAATCGTGCCAGGGACGAGCGGACGGTGACAATTTACAATAACCGCAACGAATCCGCACGGACGATGCTACTTTCGCGAATGCAATCTGGATCAGAATTTTATAATCAGTCTACTTTGTACATCCTACGTTCTGTCTCGAAAGTTTCTCCTTGATCAATTAAATTCCTAATTCACGGGAAGTTAAGAAATATATCATGAAACATACGAAATATATAAAAAATTAGGTATGAAGGTACAACCTTGCCTTTTCACATTTGATGAAGCGGAACAAATTTCTCCGTAAGTTGTATTTTTTTTCTATTTTTTTTTTTTTTTTTTTTTCTAGCGATCATAAAATTTGAATGAAATCGACTGATAAATATATCTTTAGAAGTGAGACGATCGAGAAACTTTTTGTAACATTTAATAGCTCGTTTCTATCGGCTAGAGAGTGCCGGTATCGAAAGTGAAGTGGTCGTAAGTTTCACGCGAGTTGAAACTGTACTCTCCCACTGCTTTCTTCTAACAATACCTATTCGTTCTACTGTTCGGTGGCTATTCAATTTCAAATTAGGAAATATTTACCATTTCGTATGGTGAAGAGCACGTAGATGAAATAGGCGACGATCAGGCCTCCGATCAGCGTCAGCATCTCCGCGGTGAATTCCAGCAACATTTATCACGCGTTTCACATCGTATCACCGAACTGATAAGCCTAGCAAACGGTTTGCTCGCACTTTCGACGCAACGTTGTTTTTATCATTACAGTCAGTATTCCGGTAACACTCGATGTAATTCTCACTGATTCTCGAGTCGGACCATCAATCAAAGCGATCTAGAAAAGATATTCGACAGACTTGCAAACTTCTTAATAGCTTCTGCTATTTTGCACGTTTGATTATAAGTATATCCTTAGTTACCGAGTAATTATTACCAGACTCTCAGGTATAATTAGAGAGGAGATCTCGACGATCGTCCAAGGAAGAATTCGCTTCTGACGCGTTATTCGAATATATTTCCTACCTAGGTATAACTTTCTCGTTTTCTCATGATCGACCAATACCGAAAGTTCTCACGTTGCGCGCCGAGCTTCGCCGTTTACAACGAATGTTGGTAATTTAGGCTGATTATTGAGGAAAAAATTACGCGGTGAATTCGACATTCACGGACGTGTCTTCCAGCACTTTCGGTCGCTTTATTTCACTTTTCCTCGATGATAATCGCACTTTCGAAGCCTCCTTCGATCGTTGCAAGTGGCAAATCTCTTCCTTACCGACGGCGATAAATATTAAGATTTTCTCGCATCGAGAACAATAAAGAGCAGTGTTTCCGACACTTTCGACAATTCGTAATTAAAAACTAAACCGCGCAGCTGTATATACATTTTATACGCGAAAGGACGGCTATGCGCCTGCGCGAGCGCATGAACACGTGCGGGATGCACGGCGCGGATGTGATCGAACGACAGACGATAGCGAGAACCTTTAAACTCTCATTTGAATAGCTGTCTGACAAGGATTCGCTGGACTTTGAAGTTTCTCGTTCGGGAACGGTAATCTTTTTACACGCGTCTGCTGTCAGCAGGTTATCTGCGCTATCATTACTATTGTCGTCATCGATAATTAAACGCGGCTCTCGTTCGCCGTTCCGACATTGTGACATTTATCTTGGAAAACAACTTAACTCGCGTGAATAATTCTAATCATCATTAGACTGCAGTTCTTCACGCGCGTGAACAAGAAATTTTCAAGTACAAAAAATTGCATGCGTACTTAACGAGAGAACATCCAAAGTCTAACGTCTACTTTTATTCGTCATGATGCTAATAAAATCACACAGGTGTTTTTTTCTTTTTTTTTTTTGTCTGTAACATAATACAATACAAATATTCTCGCGAGTTAAGACGTATTCTTGAACGCATTTAGTCTAATTTGTCTATTTTATTAATTGCACGAAAAAATATATAAAATTTGTCCGAAGTGTAGCGCGTTCTACAATATTTGGTATATAAAATGATTACTTTCCCTCCGAGTTTCCGTTTCATTAATTATGCTCTGAAGAGTATAAATTTGCAGTCTACTTGTTACAACACTAATGCACGCTTTTAAAAGTGTTCTCGAATCTGAATAGAACAGACGAATAAATTAGAAACAAAAGAAATATATTAAATCGTTGATGATTTCGTTTGTAATTTTATATGTTTCGTGATACGATTAACCGAACCGCACGGTCCCGTGCAAATCGCTGTCACCTTTTTGTAACTAAACGGCGTGAAACACACTCGGAGAGCATTTAATACCTCGCAATCGTCGTAATTACCGCGTTGGCTGTTGCATAATATCGTCGTCTTGATATTTTCTTCTATTAATTTAACTTGCTTGGAACTCGACGTGTTCCTTGATTACGATATTTTCGAAGGAAAAAGAAAAAGAAAGAAAAAAGAAATGAAAGAAAAAAAGTTGTTCGATGGAAAATCCCGAAGATGGAAGATACGTATAGAATTATTGAAAGAAATTTCATAGCTATCGCGAAGTGAGAATCGAACGGTCGAGGCATGGCTTCGTCGTGCCTCTTATCGAAGCCAATTACAAGACGTCGTACAGAGCAGGTAGATGTATTATTTCAAATCAGTTAGTCTATCTGACTGTTCGATTCGAAACTTCTGAAGCTTCGTCAATATCCTCAGGAACCTCAAAATTCTTGTCTCGCCTCTCAATGACCAAAGTGTAACAAACTTATTATCGAATCATTGGCTGTTAATCGGCTTAACTATATTAATCAGAAGTTAAAGTACGATAGACACGGCTTACCAGATTAGCAGATTAGATTAAGAGAAACAAGGAAGGTCTGAGACTTTTAACGTAGCGTCGTCACAGATTTACTACAACTATCGAGATAAGTCCGAACGAACCCGGTGTTTACATCACCATGGAGGCCAGAAGGCTCTCCATTCACTCGCGAAACAGGTAATTAAAAGCCTGGCCGACGAGAGCACGGCGAGAACCAGCGCTTATTGATTCACCGGATCGCGGATTCACTCAACTTCTTCCCTCGTGCTATCTTATCTCTCAAGGGCGCAATTAACAAACGATTAGTTAAAACCGCAGACAGTGATTGCAATTACGTATGCAGCTAGAGTCAACTTAGAGTCAAACTCTAGCCAGCCTTTCTTGCACTTCCGAAGATCATTAATTTCGAAACACCTTGACGATCGTCGAGCCTCCTCTATTTCCCGTCGAATGAAACATTCAATTTATTCAGACATTCGTTATACGCTTACGCTTACGGTATTTCCTGTTAAATCCAAAGATCGCGCCTCGTTCGAACTTCACTTGGATCGCACTTTCACTGGTTGGATTTGGAGAGGCGGTCAGTGGCGGAATTTTCAAAACAGGTGGATGTCGTTTTGCTCGATCGGTGCACCGCGCGAGTTCACGTAATATCCGCGTAATTTTTTTCGATTTTTACTTGAATCGGGTTCTCGATCGAAAAATCAGGCGCCAGGCGAATTAGAATAATTCGACGCGGAAGCAACGAATCGGCCGATCGTCGTACAGGCGCTGTGTGTTGTGTGTGTGTAATCGCAGGCCTGCGCCGCTCGCGACTGAGCCTTTGCTGAAGCGGCAAACTGATACGCGCGACCGACGTGTACCCCACATACGCCGCTCTGTACGGCTTCCTTTTAGTGGGGGATACTTTTGCGAGGGAACCTACATTTTCTAAAATCGGCAGACACCTCTTCCGGACGGTCACGACGAGCCGAGGCACGTCGTCTGCTGGACGCGTTTGTTTCCGAGACACCGATTTTTGGCGCGTGCCATGAGCTTCTTGGAAAGCTCTCGATCTCTCAGACGTTGGAAAGAAACGATCTCTTAAGAAACGAGACGATTCATTTCCTCCGAGATTATTTTGTATCAGTGAGAATTCTATTTTTACGTGCGACACGAACCTAAGGATAAGATACGAAGAATACTGCGAATAAATTTCGAATCGAATGCAGTCTGTGAACGTGCAGAAAGATGATCTTGAAGAAAGAAAGATGTTTTGTCAATAGGAATTTATGGAGTCGATCTCCTTGACCTTTAACCTCCTTTAATTGAAGAACAGTACGAGAAGTTATAAAAAGATGGAAATCACGAAGTTATTTCAACTTCACGCTATTGAATACACATTTTATCTGCGAAGGTGCCTCGGAACTGATCCGGCTATTTATGAAAAATATTCACGTATCTGCGAAACAAGTGACCTGTATCTACTGAGCTGATGGAGCTTCGTCGTCTAAGAATGGTAGAACGAAAAATCTAATTTTAAAATTATGATAAATTCACATTATTCACGTACAAGCGACACATTTGTCGAAATATTTATCGAATGCGACGGTGCAACTACAAGTGCAATGTATTATAAAGAAAAAGATACGTAAAAGTTCACTGTCGTATATTAAAATAGGATATTTGATTTACGAATTCATAAATATCGAGCTGTGGAATTTTTTCGATTTCATCGTGCGTATATTTATATAAAATCGAGGTCTGTTGGCTCTCGGGACATTTTCTTCCAATGAATCGCTCCAATAAATTTGAAGTCGCGCGTTACCTTCGATTCCCGATAGAATTTGAAACAATAAAACGCTAACGATTTCTTCGAAAGAACACACAGTTGAGCTTCACAGATGTATGTATTTTCCTCTGAAAACAAGTAACACACAAAATGGATGTAATTACATTTGGTGACGTCCGACGTGCATTTAATCAGCGATTCTCGCCGGTAAAGAAACAAAACGAGTGATCTTTTCCGGGACAATGATAAGGCGAAGCTTTTCTCTAGCCTTCTGACTCATTTTCTTACGCAACCGATAAACGAGCTCTCCCGTTTAAGATTATTGTCCTGAAATCATTATATCCACCATTGTTCCCTGCTTCGAGCCGTCCTTCGATCCAAGAATGATTCACTTGTCGGAGAGTGACGTGTACAGAAGTCATAGAGGCCAAGTAATCATCGTATAAAAAATTAGTAAAAATTAATTAATTAACTTTTCTAAAGCAGGAGTCAGGACTCGACTACGAATTATAATTTTTTATCACCAGGTTTTAATTGAAGAAACGATAACCTCGTGTCGCGCGAACTTTGAAATGTAGCGCGAAGACTTTGAAACATAGTGTGAGACACACTGACGAATGACGATCGAAGAGAATCCCCATTCTGGCGGGAAATATCTAGCCGTGACTTTTTACGACTCGTGGCTAACAGTAGAAAACTATTTATCCGTCGTCACGTTACAGACGTCAATGTTCATCCCTAATCAAAATTATTTGTCAATTTGCAAAATGTATTTTCTATTTCCTTATTTAAACTAGGTTTCTAAATATCGTAATTCGAGAATCGTAAGCGCCAGTTTAAATGTCAGTTTCAGTGAATCATTCGGTAGTCGTACCTCGGACGTCTATATGTAAAGCGTGCGCAAAACGAGTAAACACGTTGCCTGTATGGCTTTTACACGCGACGATTGCTTTACCATGCAAATATTTATGCTTCATACGCAGCAGCTTTTCTCATGCACGGCTTTTGTACGTCTGACAATTTATCCGAACGGTATCTTACTTACTATACAGGTTGACGCCTGCGGGGTCAACGCGAATACGAGTCAGAGAACATACGAGATTTTCACACAATGTACATATTCTTACTCTTTAAATTTAATTCAAGTCGTGTCAATGGTGACGATGAATTTTCCAACACATCCTTTTTCTAACCTCCTTTTCTTTCGAGATTCATTCTCCAGTTGTAAATCATTTTGCCCGATCGGAGAGATCCCTTTCAGCGATTCTGATATCACGAAAATCGATAGCGTGAGAACACATTTTCCTCGATCGCCGCTTCTTCCCGACTTTGCGTTTCTAATTGCGCTTCTGCCGATGCTCGATCTTTTAATTTCGCTTTCTACGAGAAAGTTCAACTTTAATCCACAGTTTCCTCAGTTTAAGACAAAGATCGATAGATCGGTTGCACTACATTTCCTTCGAGTTCTCCGATTATCTATCGAGTCTTACATTTTCTACTCTTAAATTCCTATCCTATATATATATATATATATATATATATATATATATATATATATAT
>CAJDYZ010006592.1:80013-91533 GCA_903986555.1 Heterotrigona itama
GAAAAAAAGAATTGCCATCGTCGTGATTTGGTTAACGCGGCGTCGATTTCAGAGGGGCAAGGGCTGCGTTTGTTTCGCAGACGTGTCATCAATCGTCATTCATCGGTATAACGATCGATCACGTTTGACGCGATTTTTCGAGAGTCGACGCGCGCGCGTCGATCATCTGACGGATTAAACGCGGGCTCAGCGCGAATATTTCGTCGTCCGACGATGATTCCGCGTATCGATCCATAAACGTTGTTCACTGGTCAGCCGTTTCGTTTTCATATTTCGTCAATGTCAATTTTTTTCCCCTCAAATCGTCACGTTCTTCTCTCTCCTTTTCTTTCATTCTCTCGCGAACGATTTCCATTGTTACACAGGGTACAACTTCCGCAACTTCGAAGGTCGAGTCACATTCTCGAGAACGTGAGATTTTTTTCTCTCCTATTGGGGGAAAATTTCGTTGACGATACGAAGAGGTTTAACTGCCGGAGAGGTTGCACCGATAAGCGGAAAGAGGATTTATAGTGGTTCGAGTGGTGCGGCGATTCTGGTAATTGAGAGATTTAAAAGAAAGGTGGTAAAGAAGAAATCTTTAAATTGAGGAACTTCGGCGAAGACTTAAGTTTAATGGAGAAATTTCCGTACGGTTTCGAATATTAAAATAGTAAGAGTTAGTATACAATTTTTGGGTTTATTGAAAGGAACAACTTAATATTTAAAATAGAATATAAATAAATACTGATTTTAGATGAGTAAATTTTTCGGTAAATCTTTTGTCAATCTTTTAACTTCACAATTAATAATAATAATGATAATTAGAAAATGTACGATAAATGTTGAATTTCTAAGAGACAGATGCTTTTAAAAATATCATCCATAGTTCTCCATATTTCGATTTATAAAATCCCTATATTCGTTCTCATTTTTGAAAAAAAAAAAGAATTTACTTTCGATCATTAATTTGATAACATTCAAACGAATTATCTCAATGTTCTGGTAAAGTTCAATTTTTTTCCAAATGGTAGCTATCGATAAGGAGCTAAACTACCAAAGGCAATACTATCTGGAAATTTTCCATTCGACAAAGATGTTTTATTAGACAAGTAAAATGAATTTTAAACCCTGCGTGAGTTATGCTTGATCTACCAGATGTATCGAAAATCTTTTTACGAGTGCTTTTAAACGGATGTATCGTACAGCTTGCCTATAAAGATATATGATACAGTATATCTTTACTCGTTCATCGTTCAGGATCAGGAAAAGATATTCGGGGAGCGAAAGAAGAAAAATATGTTCTTGCCATGCATCTGAAATGACTCGTCTTTCAGAATATCTCTATAAATATTTTTTCGAGGTATTTTTTCACCTTGATATAATATGGTAATATTCTTTCTAATGGACGGTTTATAAATCCATCAACCGAACATTCTTCACAATATGCAAAGAATGTATTAAGAATAATTGTTCCCCTCTCGTTCCTCTTTCGTTCGTTCAATATTTCTATACAAAAGAGATATACTCTATTCATTTCGATCAAGGGATAAAGCTGCCTTTATCTTTTAAAACGTTCTATGTGCTAACATTTCCCGCAGAACAATTCAGATTCATATCAATCAAAGACCAACACTCTGACTCTGAACAATGAACTACAATAAAATTGATCTCACCCTTTGGTTTCGGTTATTCCGGTTGAAAATAGGTTGGAGATCCGCGAGGATCACGGCGAGCTATGGTATTTTCGAAATAGGGATATCAAGATTGACGTGGCATGGCCGGAGGTCATCAATCTCAGTTCCTACCGGATCGTCATTATGGATTTCGAAATTGATCTCCACGAGCCGAGTGTCGCTCCTATTGATTTAGACAACTTAGGAGTCATTAAGATTAATATCTGTGATCTGATCTCGTTAGTCTCGAACACCGACGAAGTTCATTATCACGGTTGCGCCTCCGTGATCCGAGCACGAAACGGCGTGTATATTCGAATCTTCGCGCTACGTCGATCGAAACAACATCAGCGTCTCTTTTTGTTCAGAAATTGAACATTGATAATTTCTGTATTTATCGCTAGAAAAATCTCTCGAGTTTTTTATTCCATTTTAACTCTTCGAGTTTAATTTAATTCATTGTATCAATTAATAACATTAAATAATCGTAAAAGTTATTGATTTAATATAGTTTCATTAATAATATAATAAGTTTTATATTTAAATTATCGATTTAATAATATTATTTGATTTAGTATATTTTATTGCATCAAACTTTATCTTAATTAATCTCACCAAATCGTTCATTTTTCACGACGAAACACGTGAAAACGAGCGCGATTGCGTACGGCCTTTCGATCTAAACTCCGTGCTCGTTTGGTTGGAATTGGCCTCGAAGCCCGAACGGTGGCTCGATTTGAATTGTTTAGATTGCGCGGTGCCCGGTAAGTGAGCGCAATCGTGTTTTTCCGAGTCGGCGGGGAAAACAGTGCGGCGCGTTTCGATTCCCGTGTGTGTACGCGACCGGCTTTCATTTCCGCTTGCAGCCAGCGCTGCGGAAATCGTGGACGACCGGCACTTCGACGTTTTCAAGTCCCACGATGACGAGGATTACGAGAGCTTCGAAGACGAGGAGGAGGAGGAGGAGGAGGAGGAGGAGGAGGAACGAAGGGAAAAAATTCTGTACCCGTGGTTAGACATGTGCGAAGATTTGCTTCCGCTCGCTGACGATGAAGAGGATCCTCCCGATACCACGGAGCCATACCTGTCTCACAAATTGTGAGTATTTACGACTGTTTGAGCGTGAACATGAATTTTGTGTATTATAAGTGGATAATTTCTTAATATCGCCAGTCCCAAATGTAGATTAGAAATCTTGCAGAGTTGAAATCAGTGAGAGAATTTGTTACTTATTTGTTATTCATATGATAATCACATCGTTTGTTTATTATATGTAAACTAGAAACGTATTATATAGATTAATGACATTATTATTGTTTTTCTGATTTCTTAATCAATTTTGTATTTCGTGCAGTTTCATGTAGTTTAGACATTACATTAATTAAACTTGAAGGAAAGAAACTGAAATTCTACTCGAACAATATTTGTCAATCTTTTTTTTTTTCAAAAAGTACATATTGTCTGAGATTTTCGGAACAGATATTAAAAAGAAATATTCACAAAAAAAAAAAAGAAAAGAAAAAGTACGAAAAGTGTATCTCTTAACCAGAGTGTCTGTTTGCTCGATCTTTTTAACAGCCAGTCGGTTTCAAATACCAAACACACTCCGCGTGTTTTTGAATATTCCGACAGCCTTTATATACCGCGGTGAGACACGTTGAAAACCTGTCCGCCAACATTTGATAGCTAATATTTTACGCGGGCTACACGCGGGTTACTCGTCGCGTGGCAATACACTCCCGGAGTCATCCGTCGAATTCATAATTTCTTCGGGGCTGGTTCATCGTCCTCCGCGCCAGAGTGTCGCGGCTGTTCAACGAAATGATATCGGAAAAAGGAGCTCCGAAAAGGATGTGTAATCGAGTAGTTCTCGCGATTATCAACGAAACATCGTCAGCTTAATTAATTGAACAAATTCTTTCTTGCTTTTTGCAAGAGAGTGGCAAAAAATGTTGCAGTGAAATGAAAAATTATCATGTTTAATCTCTTTACTTCCGCGTTGGTTAGGTACTAGTCATGAAATCTTCCGAGTGAGAGAAAGCCATTTTGACCATTTTGACCATTTTGATCATTTTGTTAATTCTAATAACTTGTATCTATGTAGTAACCATCTGAGACGTTTTGAAATTTTTTTCTAGCAACGAAAGCAAAGATTACGAAAGATTGTTTGAGGCTTACGAATTATTCTCTATACTAGTAAACTACAATATTTCATCTTTATCTCTATTATAACACTCGTATCTCATCTACTACAATAATCAACAGCGTACGAATTTTTATTCAGTTTTGTATTTTAAGAAAGAGAATCTGAACGGAAATTTTGTTTAACGTATTATCGAATACACATATGTAGATCTTACATCGTTAAATTTCTCTCGCGATCGCGTAAAAATTGACGATCTACGTCTATGAAAATCCCGCGCCTCGAATTCTTCCAACTGCGAATTGCTCGGATTCCTTAATGAATCCACCGTGTCTAAACGACCGACGATTCGCTAATCGACGATCGATCGGAACGACCGACGATCGACAAACAACGAACGACAACAATGTCGTGGACAGGAGCGGGCTCGAGCGGCGCTAATCGTTGTCGCCGGCGTAGAATAAAGTCAATATTAATCCACGAAAGTAAACGCTAAACAATCGAAACGGAAGGAAGAGAGTGCTTGGCTTATTTAGCAGGATTCTAAGCCCGGTAATTCGACCGGTTATTTACCCGCGTGAAACGAGTTCCCCGGCGTACACCGGCGCGGTTAGTATAGAATACAAGCACTATCTTTAAACGAGAATCTCCAGCGTATACCAGCTACCTTTCCCCTCGAACCGTCGTCTCGCCTTGGAGAAATCCAAAGTTGAACCCACGATGCGTTCGCCGCCGTCGTCGACTTTTCCCATCTTTCGCCGACGACTAGACGGAAATTGCGGGAAATGTAACTCGAGGCGATGGCCTCGGTCAATTACGCGCGCCGGTTGGCCATTCGTAGAGACTGACTCGGGGCTTTGACCACTCGAACCGGTTTCCCTCGAATCTTCCGCGAATCCTTTGCTACCTGGCGATTCGACGGAAATTGCTGGAAAAGTAACTGCAACTGTTTCGTGCCGAGTTGACCGGTCGGATGAAGACGTTTGAGAGGAATAATGGTGGCGAAGTTTGATATCGAATCTCCGAGGAATATGATCCATCCAAGGGGTTGCTTTTTTTTTTGGGTCGCGAGAAATTCAGTCGGATTTTCGTTTGTATCTTCGTTTGTGCGATCAAGTTCGCGAGATTGAAGTTTTAGAATTCGAGTTAAGACGTGGGGAAGTAACAGATAGAGAAATGGAAATTATTTTGAACGTAAGTAAATGTGAAATGTATCGAAGTGAAACTTTCTGTTAAATCTTGTCTCCAATAGAAATTATTTTATATTAAATATTTTAAAAATATTAACTTTAATAGAGATTTATAATAGAATTATAAAGGAAATTTGAAACAGTCGGAAAATTGGTAAAAATTAATATTTGAAATTTAGCAATTAATCATCGATCGAACTATGATGTTTGTCGAAGTGAAATTTTAGAAAATTTGAAAATAATATTTGCTGTATGTAAATAGATTTTTTAATATATGTTAGAATATAATTGTAAGTATTTAAACATATTTCACATAATAGTTATACGTTCGAGGAATGAATTATACGAACTTTTATGTCTGATTCCATTCCTAGTAGAATAGGCAGGTAATGGTCAGACACTTCGGTCTATTTACTCTATACTTCTCTTCTCTTTATATAACTTTTAAAAATTGTAAAATATATTTTCTGCTTGAATTTTTCAGATATTTACCGTACAAAGAAATACCAAGAGCCCGATATTTCCAAGATGTTGGCCTGGACATTGATTACAGCTTGAAAAGCTTAGATAGAAGGCCACGATCACCTATAAGGCTTGTACTTCTTTTCTGTTACATTTTTAACCTAACTAATTCAAAAAAGACCAATACTGTTCAAGCATAAAATTTCGGCATCAGTCTTGAACGTGCGTTTAAATATAGTACATAACGAAATAGTTTAAATAAAATACTGCAATAAAAATGAAACAAGTACGTGGAACAACGTGAAATTAATATAAAACTCAAAATTAATTTTCGAACAATTGATTGGTAACCATTCATTCATTTCGTACGTTTACTTCCAAAAAAAAAAAAAAAGAAATACGTTTCGAGACACACCTAGTCTAATAAAAACCGTAGATCGTAAACATCCACGTGAATTATACGCCTCCTCGTTCATTTCACGGCGTTCCTTGAATTCTCAAAATTAACGAGAATTTATTTCGAGGATATCCTCGGAAGAACGGAGAACCAAGGAAATAAATTATTCAAATTTCTCGCGCACCGTTCTTTCGTTCCAACGTTTCCTTTTCTCTCTCTCTCTCTCTTCCCCTCCCTCCCTCCTGTCCAAGTAAAAAGCAAGGCTCGTAAATTTTTTAAGCGTCGCTGGAACGCAAGGAGGGATTCATTATCAAAAGAGCTGATCCAACGTTTCTCTTGTTTTTTTTTCTCTTTCATTGTACTTTTCGTTTATATTCATACACGTAAGTTTTGATAGTCATTTAGAGAGGTGTACACCTTATCGATTGCCAATACTTCATCTGTTTCCGAGACAGAAAATTTTAGAAAATTCTATTTCTATTTTATTTTAATATTATTCACTCTTCGCACCGTGCAATTAAATATAAATTTCGGTTTGATGGGCTAGATGTTTGCAGATGAGATTCAGACTGAATGACAAAGAGAATTAGTAATTAAAATTCACGGCAACGATATGGAACAATTATGCATGAAAAAGTTTCCCAATTCACACTAATAAACAATGTTATATGCATTATATTAAAATCCTACAAATTCTATTCTATTCTATTCTATTCTTATTCGAAATTCTACAAAATTTCAAAATACACAAAATTCCAGTCTTTAACTTAAACTCTGGGAAATTTATACGTAATTTTATACACAATTTTACGTATAACTTTTATTACGTATAAAACTGAGTGTTTATTATATAACGATGAGACTGAGTTTTCTGCATAATGTCATACAACCTTCTAATCGTTACGATATCCTACGATAGGAAGATTCTGCCCGGTAGATTCAATTTGAAAGCCGCGTTCAAGGAACGAACACGAAGGCGAAACGGGGAGTCGAAGGAGTGCAGTTCTCAATTGGCGCGGCAACCGACTGAAAATCAGCTGAGTGGTGAAATCAGCTCGCTAGTCGTTCGAGCGGTCGAGGAACAGGCCACCTTGACACTGATGGACGTGGGAATCGATACGGACGTTCACACGTTCGTTAATATCGCGGTTATCTGGGCGCTGTCCGAGCTGGACTTTTTCAATCGCGACACGCTGTCCGACGAACAGCTACAAAGGAGAGGATTAACGAGCAGCGGATTACCGGAGGATCTCACATCCTGCGACTACACGCGTACGTTTCCATTTCCATTTCCACTTCGTTCTGGTCGTGCGTGTATCCGGATCTGTTGTGTCTTTCGATTTAGCTGGCTTCTCGTTTATACGAACGAAGCAAGATTTCTTGTTAACTTGTTGGACACACACTCGGGAAGATTTTGAACCCTATGGAGGGTGATGTTCTTAGTTTTTCAATGCTCGAAGTCCATTTATTTTTACCGGGTTAGTTGAATTTTTTTTTTTAAAGTAAAACGTCTGAAAGTCTTAGAAAGGCATCAAATCTAATTTCTAGACATAATAATTTGTTACGTCACGTTGTATTACGTTGTATTTTTTGCATTTCTACGAAAAGTAATTTAAATTGGCCTTGTTGGCCATTAATCTATTGATTTCATTAGCATGGGGAATTTCTTAGGCATAATTCAGTGATGAATTAATTTTTTCAATCGTGTTACAATATTCTAATTTTTACGCGTCAATCTGATTATGTATGTTGTTTCAACAAGATTTTTAGCATTTCCTAAGGGGAATGTAATTATATTGTTATTATTATTATTTTTTTTAAGGAAGTATTTCAACCATCGATATTGTTAATTCGCGTAAATAGATTCAGATCTGGGTTATAAATTCTTCGATCTTTTGATTCTATGGATTTCACGGGTGAGCAATTAGTTCGATGAGTTATTAATATAATTGTATCGGGTCGAGTTTGAGCTTCTAACAAGGAATATTGCCTGTTAGGATAATTCCATTATGTAGAAGGCCAATATTCCTAGCAGTTATGTTACAAGTTCAATTGTAATTCCATAATGTACAACTCGAATGCTGTTAACACCAGTTTGCTACAAGTAGATAAAATTATAAATTATTGCCGATACAATTGTTCTGTATCTGAAATCAGTAGTAATATTAGTATACAATAGTTCATTCATTCAGTAATTAATGACACGCGATTGAAAGAAGAAGACAAGAAAAAAAAAAATAAAATAAAAGGGATCAAAGGAAAATAATAAAATCACGCAATGAAGATTAGGAAATCTTTAGAAGAATTATTTCATCCAAGACAAATGGCGATAATTAATTTCCAATTGTTAATAGTTTCTCGTACATCTTTAGTTGTTTAGTTATCGTCACAGGTATAAGGAAAATAGAATAGTGTCAAAAAACAAATGAAATCGTTCATTTTAATAAAAATTAGAAGATAATTATAATTATCTGAGACAAGAAAAAAAATAAATTTTTAATTATTAATAACTTTTCGTATATTTTTAGTAGTTGTCGTCGCAAGTATAAGAGAAAGAACAAGAAATAGAAACTTAGAAGATAAGACATTGAAAATAATCATTTTTTAAATTGCCTTTGATAGTTATCGTCGCAAGTATAAGAGAAAGGAGGAAAAAAATAGAATAACAATAAAAATAAATGAAACCATACGTTAATAAAAACTGGGATTACAGCCAAGACATGGAAAATAATTAATTTTTAATTATTAATTCTCGTACATCTTTAGTTGTTTAGTTATCGTCACAGGTATAAGGAAAATAGAATAGTGTCAAAAAACAAATGAAATCGTTCATTTTAATAAAAATTAGAAGATAATTATAATTATCTGAGACAAGAAAAAAAATAAATTTTTAATTATTAATAACTTTTCGTAGTTGTCGTCGCAAGTATAAGAGAAAGAACAAGAAATAGAAACTTAGAAGATAAGACATTGAAAATAATCATTTTTTAAATTGCCTTTGATAGTTATCGTCGCAAGTATAAGAGAAAGGAGGAAAAAAATAGAATAACAATAAAAATAAATGAAACCATACGTTAATAAAAACTGGGATTACAGTCAAGACATGGAAAATAATTAATTTTTAATTATTAATAATTTCTCGTATATTTGTGCTAATTATCGTCCCAAGTATAAGGAAAAAAAAAGAAAAAAATTTATTATATTCTGAACATGTCACAGGTGAAAGGCGGAAGGTGTTGATGGGTGTCTATCGGTCGCCTTTCAGTCACAATGTTCACAAAACTTTGCACCGCCGTCTACCATGGGCCTACGTAAGTCCGTCGCATGAACGAGGCCACATGAAGTTCTACCCGAACGTTCGCGAGAGAATCGACGAGATAGTTTCGAAAACAATCGCCTCCGATCCAACGTACAACTCTGACGTGAAGTGCTTCCATCTCAGCGATATTTCGGACAAGTGTTATCTCGCATACAGGAGAACGACTAGGCATTTCTCCGTTTCTGAAAAATTGGCGGAGAACTTGTTTCTTCAGTTGATCAGCTTTATGTGAACAAATTTTAATTCGTGCTTTCTTTTTTTTTTTAAGAGTTTTGTTGTAATAAATAACTTTGAATCTTTGAATAGAGAGATTTTTTTTTAAAGAAAGTGAGAAAGTTGTTTTTAGGTAAAATAACGAATTAATTCTTCGCGGATAATCTTCGTACCTTTCGCGAGTAGTCTGTTTATAATTACGGTTCATTTTTTTTTTTTTTACTATTTTTGACTTTTAAGATCTGAAGAAATTCTGTGATACTTGTCGAAGTGTCTGCTTTAACATACAATTAATCCTTGAATGAAATATTTGAAAGGATAATTAATAAAAATAGAAATTCATTTCAAAGAATGAAATTTGAGCAATCCAGATTTTCTGCGGAAGGTTAATTTTGCTAATCTTAAAATAATTTTAAGAAATTAAGATGATCGTTTTGAAAGTAGTTTCTTAAAGAAATGATATATTATATCTCAAACTCTCGAAACTAGATATGACGAAATATTGTTATCGTGAAACGAATAAAAATGAATTCTCTCATCGAGACATTTTTGTACAATTTCTGAAGCAATTACTGAAAGTTTTATTCTTCACTAGAATTTGACCGTTCAATTAGAAAAAAACGAAGATGACACTGATTAAATTGCATAATATCTGAATGCTTTGACAAATCACAAATAACAGTTTCGTCACAGCTTCCTCTAACACACGAATGAAATGTAGCTTCCGTGAATTTACACGCGTTCGAGTATTCTCGATATCTCTGAAATTCATTAATTCGAAATATATCCAAGAAATATTTCAAGAAAGTATTCTGAAGCTTCTGAATTAATAAACGGAGGCACGGCGTGACGCGTTCGCTCGAGGGAATTCGCAAAGTAAATGATTAAAAAAAAAATTATTCGAAGAATTCCCAAAGCATCGAAGTCCGATGGAGAGGCGATAAAGAGCGTTCCAAAGAGGAAGCGAGGTGTTCGGAAATTTTTCCTCGATAATAACAGACGTGATGCCGAAAGCTTCGTTCACGTACACCGAAATATCCTGGAATCTGAGAGGTGACTACCTTATCTTACGAAGAGGGGACTCCTTTTACTCTAGATACCGGCAAGATTCTCCTTCATCGAATTTCTTCTCCTCTGGAAACTTCTTTATCAAACGATCCTTATAAGCCTCAACGAGCTCGACGAGCAGTGGAAGAATTTACAATTAAAGTTTGCCGAGGGAAACGCTTCTTATTGAATCTTCAAGCTCGCTTTAAACAAAAACACGCGAAGAAAAAGAACCAACGTTGAAGATAATTATTCATCCCCCGACCAGATGGGCCGGCTCATCTTTCTTAATGCACCGTTTAATTAGTTTTTACGCGAAGCTTGTACAATTGTTTCATCCGGACGGTTCCTCCAAGTTTTATTCCATAAAACGTTATTTAGTTTTATTCCATAAACGTTTCTCTATCGTGGAGGATTTTTTCTTTTTCCGGATATTCGTCAGCTGCCATGAAACGAAGATATTTTAACGCTCTGCCTTTGTGATCGATTATGGAACTCCGACATTTCTTTATCGATCTTAATACCAATATTGTGGTGTTAATTTTTTTGCTTGATCAACGAAATATGAAAGGTTCTAAAAAAAAAATTCTCTCACTTTCTTTATTTAGAAATCAACTGAATAATTTGTTCGAGAGAAAATGCAGGCAAACGAGAGTAAATAAAGATTTTTGTCGGAGAAATATTTGTGATAATTATATATATCGTATTCTATTTTATATCACAATTGCATTATATTGTGTCAAAATGATAAAATGATTTTATTATTGTTATTTCGATACTAAATATAATTTTTCATATCAAACATCGAAAATCAAACTATCTAAACAGTCAATCTATTGTTTCTGTCATTGTTATTATCTGACATTGAAGTGAGGACTCGACTAACGTAAATATAACAAAACAAATTTGTAGTGTTTGATAAAATTCTAGCATTGAGGAAATTCTCTCATTTGAATTGATCTATCTGTTAAATTTAGAGAGGATGGAGCATATCTCCGAAATGCTACTCACTTCACATCTTCCTCCGCCCCCCTCTCCTTCCCAAATAAAAATGCAACTTCGGAAAAACGAAAAGATAATTAAAAAAAAAAAAA
>CAJDYZ010006593.1:28438-40175 GCA_903986555.1 Heterotrigona itama
TTCGTTTCGTTATCTCTGCACACGAAGCGCAGAATTTTTTTTTCTCTCTCCCTTCTCTTTTTTCTTTTTTTTCATTCGTCGCTATGATGGGTGTTCTCGTTCACCAATAACGGGTCTTCAATTTCGTCATCCGCTTCGTCGAAAATCTTCTGACTTTCGGAAGCACCGATCATTCAGTGCTGATCAATCACATTGCTCGTCGTCGTTATCGTCCGTGTTTTTTCCTCTTTCGAGCGCCGCGACGCCGCGAAACGAAGGAAATTTCGGCAAACACAGGGTGTGGACTTTTGAACGTCCGTTCTGAGAAACGGGAAGTTGAGTTGGATGGAATTTGCAAGGAATAACGCAAATTGAATCAATCCGTTTCGCAGCTTCAAATTTTCCCCGGTATACGAAATTTTATAGAAATAATTTGTATAGAATATATATGGAACGTTTTACTCGAATAGCGTACACGTGTGGATCCATCGGAATCTGATCTGGTAATTAGATTATAATTATAACTGAATATAAATATCCTTTCTAATTAAATAAAATTAATATTCGTATATGTGTATATGCACGTGCATATATTCATATGCAATATATTATATGCATATGTTTGTATGCACATATTTATATGCAATATTTTTATAAAAAAACAAAATATAAATGTTACTTTTTACTGGATGTTCACTTTACATAAGTACTTTCGTTTTGGAAATCCACCTGTGTACTAGGTTCTAGATTACATTGATGATTAATAGTAAAACAAGTGGAACTTTTATGAACCTCTAGTCTTTGAATATTTTAATATTTGAACTTTATATTTCCAGAATAGAAATACAGATGATCTAGTTACTATCAGATAATCTGTTCTAAAAATATATTCGAAACATAGGAATTTAAATAAGGCAGGTATTGCCACGTACTTAAATTGGATAAACTCCTGTAATTTTAACGACAGTCTGATCTCGACGTTTAAATAATTCCTGAACAAATTTTATTCGTTGGCTGATATTTATAAAACTCTTCGTTCGATTTCCAGAACCGAATTTTCCCGAATTTTTTCGTTCGAACGTCAAGTTGTTCAAAGACCGAGGATCCGTTGTATTTTGTAAAATTTTCGCCGAACGTTTACTCATCCAGTATAAGTATGTAAACGATGGCAGAAGGTGGAACGAATTTTCCTTCAGGCGAATTCCACCTCTCGTCCGAGATTTCCTCCCTTCCCAGCCGTAACAGCGCGGCCGTGACTCGCGAGGTTAGATAATTGATCCATGAATTTTTCAGTTTACTCTCGAAATTAGTATTTCGTCGTTCTGGGTTATTGGACGGTTGCGACTTAACGAAGAATTCTAATTTTGAGAAAGCCTGAGGTTTGCCTGTTCTCCTGGTTCTTCGACTTCTCGTAACAAGACAGAGAGAAAGAGAGAGAGAGAGAGAGAGAGAGAGAGAAGGATGGATGAACCAGGTGGGGCTCGAGGCAGGATTTAATATATTTCTCATCTTATCTTGCCTTATCTTCCCTTAAAGGCGATTCACAGCGGCGAGGGAGCAAAGGATGTTGGCCCACATTTGCTGTCTCGTAGATGTTATCGTTAATGCGGGACAAGATAGGCCCGGGGTGAGGCCTTCTGATTTGTTGGCCACGTGATAAGAATTTGTATCTACTTCTTGTCTTTATTTCATTCCTCTTTTAACGATGTTCCACCATCGCCTGTGGCGAGCCACAGGAATCTTAACCCCGGGGACTCGAACGATTCATTTTGCCCCCCTCGATATTCGCTCTGATCCCTCGACCTTCTTTCTTTCCCTGCTTCTTTTTTTTTATGGTCGGCACACCGAGAGAAAGGACGGGATAATTGTTACTCACGGTTAAGATCCAGGGTAATCGAGGCCTCCTTCGGCTCGATCAGGTCCGTGTTCCTCGCCTGACACGTGAAATTCGACCCCAGCTTCGATCGGGTGATCGGCTGTAGAGTCAGCCTGTCGAGATAGAAAGAAAAGATTGGAAGGTGAAGTGAAAACGAATTGGAACGTTGTCTCGCGGTTGCACGAGAAATTGTAAGTTTAATCTCAGGTATATATTCTGTTACTTATTTGCACAGAAGTGAACGAAATGAAAAATAGAAGATGTGAAAAGTAGATAAGTCTAACAAACTGAGTTAAATACGAGGAATCGAGAGTGAGAAATTAATCTTGGTGCAACGAGCAACCAAATGGGGAGTAGTTTAATAGCCTAGATATTCTGTTCTTGACTTCAGTGTGTTTGACAAATTTAAAAAGTTCATTAGCAATAACAATATGTGAAAATTTGAGATATTGTCAAAAATCCTCGGCGTAAGTATACACTAACATACAGGCTACTCACACATGCTCTCGCTTTCCAATACAAGTTTTTTTATCAAGCTCTATATCTCATTTTCATAATGTAAAATTTTTGTAACAACACAGGAACTGGTCCGAAAGTTAATTAAATTATTTAATTACCTGTTTGATGTTAAATGTTAAATTAACATTAAAAGTAAGAATTAATTAAATATTAAATTAACGTTAAAAATAAAAATTAATTAAATATTGAATTAATGTTAAAGACAAAAATTAATTAAATACAAAATTATTTAATTACTTACGGTTTCAGTTAAACAATGTACGCGCAAATACGTTCCACAGTCTGGGATTGAAAAGGATCTGGGTTTTCTACTTTGTGCGAAACTGATAATACGATCGTTTTCATTCTTCAAAATCTTCAGTTTCAGAGAAAGGAAACAAAATGACGTACCTATTTTCTATGACGTCGCCGGCGTTCTTCTCGTACTCCTCGTCCTTGACTTGACCATTGAGGAGCCACCGGACCATCGGTTCCGGTTTACCTGCGGAGCAAATTAACGAACCGTGAAGAACCAAGCCAGGGAACGTCTCGCTGGAAGATTTAGAGCTCGTAATTTTTTATTCGCCGCTGTCCCGCGAAAGCGGAAGCGGAATCGGAAACGGAAATGGAAACGGAAACTCTGTTCTCGCGTTCGTTTCGCCGAAAACGTTCGACCGGGCAAACGACTCGACAAAACTGGTCGATCGAACGGAACGAAGTCCGCCGCGAAAGATTTACGAAAACGTCAGGCCGAACGACGGAATCGCGGCTTCGTATAGGCTATGAATTTCTTACGAGTCTCTCTTTCACACGGCAACGAAATCGTTGTCATACAACATATTGTATCGGTATAATAACGATCCGTGACGATTTTAAAGACGTCTTTGACAAAATCGAGGCTTTTTTTCCTTGAAAGGAAATTAAACTAGGTTCATGTATTAGGTTGTTGCGTACGAAATGGCCATTTTCGCAAAAGATCATTCAGATTGCAGCAATTAAAAATGCTGTTAGACAATATTTGTCAGACGCGAAGCTCGCTGAATTGCTTTATCATCAAAAAGGTAGATTACATACAAGATGAAGTATGAACGATCATCGAATTGGAACCTGTCTTTTATCAAATTTGATAAACTTTGATTTAACGAAATAAAAGTTGCTCGTAACGTTAATACAATTTCTATGAAGAGACTGTTCATGCGAAAAATGTCGATTAGAAAATACAATTGTAATTAGAAAATGATCAGCAACGATCCAATCTCAACTAAAGATTTTGATTGTAATATTATTCTGCAATGGATGAAATGTATAATATAAAATCTAGAGCGTGTGTTTGAACCAAAGTTTGATTAATATTATTTTTCGGAAAGTTTTTAAGCGTTATGAACATATGAATTTGGTTATTTCGTCTGCAGCAATCTAATAAAATGCGTATTACAGCCAAATCTCGACAAACTTGAACTTCTTCGTCGAGCACCTGTGTAAGATGAAAATTTTCTTCATTCCTTTCCGCATTGGTGTAGAAACTTTTACAACTTGAAATATAAACTTCCATTAACTCGAATCTATTTACACTCGTTTAGTGTATATTTTACTTTTACAACTCGAATTTAGAAGAAGTTCGATTTCTCCAAGTCGAAACTTTACTTCTGAATATAATCAATCGATCAAATGGATTTCACTGATTCTACGATTATCGTGAAATATTAAAGGAATAAATTATCTCCTTTTTTACTCTCTTCTTCGAACTGTGAATTCTAATAATATTCTTTGCGTACAATTATTGAGAAGGCAATTATTGATATAATCAACCATTCTTACTGTAAAACTCTATAACTCGAAGATATTTTCCCCTACATCGAGATTCGACTGTGTCAAATAGTCGATAAAAGTTTCAATGTTTACGCATTTGCATTTCAATTTCGTTCTACAATTTGGTATTCGTCTTTTTCTATGATATATTCATCTATTTTTACATCGTACAGTGTAGATTGCTCTTCGACTTTGATGATAAATTCTTGTCAATATGATTCTCTCAATACTCCTCATTGTTACGTGATGAAACCGATATTAAACGAGAGTCGAGGGCATATGGCAACGTTACTCTTCTCATTCCTTGTTTCAATCATTTTATTCCAATTTTATTTCGTTTCAATTAAAATCCAAGTAAGGTGATCGTTTCATACGCCGTTCGGTTTCATATTTTCACGATAAAACGGATCCAAATATGGATAACAAATAACTCGAGTAATGTTCTGGTAGCAATAGCTTTTGTTTCTCCACTGCTTTCGCACTGGAACGCATACATTCCTTCTTCTTCGATAGAGAAAACGAGTCGTGGAAAGCGTGATTTCGGCGAAAAGAAAAAAAAGAAGAAAAAAACGGAGGGAAACGGTTGTTGAAAGCCGGAGGACGTAACAGAGTACGACGAAAGTAACCAGAGAGAGGGAAAGCTCGTGCTAGATGGCGAGAGGAACGCGCTCCCCTCGGTGGACAGGGTGGAATCGTGCACAGAAGGCCGCGGGACGAGTTTGGCCGAGGCTACTAAAGGCTAGATGAGTTCCTGGGAACTTTTAAATTAGCCGATACCCCAGAGTTTTGGATGCGGTACTTCAGACAAAAACTGTCGGACTTCGAATCGACGGTCGCGGGGGGAGAGCGAGAGGGGCACGGGTCGCTTCAATATCCGCGCGTTGTACTTTCCCCCGTTTTCTGCCGCCGGCAGATCGATAAATATCAATTATGGAACGACAGACGAACGGAAGAACGGATCAGAGCTTACAGGCTCGGGCTATTAAAAGGCCGAGGCTGTAACAGCCAGCCAGATTTCGCCGATTTCTCGAATGTCATTGATTGACAGAGGGTAGACAGAGGGTCGGAGGAAGGTCGAATCGATCTCTCTCGCGTGCTCCGAGAGAATCGGGCCGGAATTTTACGTATCTCGGTTCGGATGATAAATAAGGGGTTCGCTCGGCGTTCGTTCGATCTCCTTAACCGGTCGCCCCCTCCTCTCCCGCGAAATCTACGTGCTGCGCGAAAGTAGCGTTTATCGGAAATAAATGGTTGGCGCAGGGGTAGCGGCGTGGCAGGTATATCGGCGTGTTGGGTTCTCACCGTTCGACGGAATGTTCGGTGTGGATAGACTCTCTCCGTATTATATCACGGATTTACATATCTCTCGGTTCGAATAATACGCGATTCCGTGGCCGGATGCATATTTTTGTTGAAAAAGCTGCTGTGGTTGAGGTGATAAAACGGAGGTTGGAAATGATATACGAGCACTAGTATAAAGTGGCGTTTGTGTGAAATTATAAAGCGAGAGAAAGCTCGCGTCTGTCGATGGTGCGACCTCGGACGGAGGGGTGGAAATTTTCGTAGCCACAGAGTGGACCAGACATCGGCAAGTACGTGTAGTACCGGTCATAGAATAATCGAGGCAGGTTGTGCGCTCGTCGTTTCATTGTTATTCACGATGCCGTGCCGCCGCTGGAATCGCAATTTAATCAGGCCCGCGAACGCAACATCGCCCCCGCGACACTTAAAATTGCAAGTCCGATCTCCGATGGAAGCTGGCTTAGATTGAACTCTGCGTCATTGTTATTCACGCTGCTTGTCGATCCAGATTGCGTTTTAACCGTCTTGTTCTTTTTCATTCCCCTCTCGTTTCTTCTCGCGTTGTACAGCTACGTTTTACAACGGCTACACCGGCTGCGTATTTTGACGGCTAATTTGCATTTTTGCGACGCGTATCGCAAGCACCAGTTGTCTTTATTAAGAGTTTCCTTGATAAATGGAACATCGAAACGGAGAAGAATTTTTTTGTACGACACCATGTTAATCTAATCTGAATGAAATTAGAAGAAAACAACAGTTCGTATTGATCAATGATATCTCTGGGATTGAAATTTACAAATTCAGTTCCAAGCTGAGCGTTCGTTCACTGCGAAGGATTTATATATGTAGCTTCAATCGAAAAATCGAATTGATTTGAACAACTAGAGCAAGACGTACTTTTATTTATATCTCAAAGTCTGCGATGTTCATTCGTGTACATCTTAAAATAAACGAAAGTGATTATACTTCACACATATTCATCTGGTCTGATTTGGTTTTTCGTTCGATTTGTTGTAATTGAACACGAGATCCAGAAGTGTTTTGTTTAAAATTTCATCAAATGAGAAATCCAGCGTTTTCGAATAATATTTCATGAAACAAAAAATGATCACAACAACAAAGATACGTGTTGAAAATAGTAGGAAAATTAATTGCAATCTATAGCAAGGAAAGTAATTGTAATTAATTGTAAATTGAATTGTAATCAGTAGTAATTATAGTAACAGTGATAATCGACTTAGACTGTAAATGTAAGAATTGTAATACCAGATTGTACCAAAAATAATAAGAATTTCCTAAATCTACATTCATTCTACAAAATATTCAACCGATCCGACATAACCATAGCCTCACTTGCTTCAACTTGAGGAAGAAGTTGACGAAAAGAGCGGAGGGTGAGCGCTCGAGACAAAAGGAACAAACGAAAAAGAATAAATCCCGTCTGTCCGCTCGCAAGGATCGTCAAGATCTCACCACGACGAAGATTTTTCACCAGAGACGGTGGCCGCGATAGAGCTCGGTTAATTCGCAAGCTCGACCGCGAGGTCGTTTGCATGAACGCTTAGGGGCGAGAGCTAGGTCATAGCCGTGGTTGCGTGGCCTGTGGAAAGGGAGAGAAGGACTAGGCGGTGGTGGTCTGGCTTTACCTCCGGTCTGTCCGGGTTAGGTCTTGGAATGGCTTCGGTGCGCCCCTGGCGTTGACTTTAACTGCTCGGACTATATTCGAACTCTCCCCCCCCTGCCCGAAAACCGAGGCGCTTCCTTAAAACGACGACAACAACGGTGCACTATCTGCGCGGCAGGGGGGCACTAAAGTACGAATTTTAATCCGCGGATACCGGACGATATCTCTGGCTGGATTAAGACCAGGTCCGCGGCTACACATCTAACAAGTTTACCGTCGATTCGAACTCTACTTAAGGCAAATACCAGCCGTTCGGGCTCGAGATCTTCGGCCCGGAGAGTTCCTCCATCCGAGGTGGGGGTGCGAAGGGTCCCTTTATTCAACCTCGCACTCCCACCCCCGAAAGCCTCGGGGCACGTTTGGCTTCTCTTCATTTCATCGCCACTCTTGATTCAAGACCTCTCGATTTCGGATTATCGAACAAGCATCGATAAGCTCGACTTACTGCCTTTACCATGTGGCCATACTTTAACGAATATAACGCGTCATGCTCGCATCAGAGGAGGAATTAATACGAACTCTCTTCGTGTTTTAAATTCCACGTCGTAGATCAGTGGAAAGTATTCTTCTTCTTATTTATAATCTGCGCGATACTACATTTCTTTTTATTCAACAGTTGTGAACACGTTCCACAAGTTTAAGGTGTACATTTATAATTTATATTTCCAGGCACACTGTATTGTAGGGCTATTGACCTATTGTAGAAAATATAATTACATTGCATAGAATTTCTCTCGATTGAGCTAGACGTTCATGTATTTGGACGACGAGAGATGAGAGTGAATAGCGAGTGAATAGCGAAATCAGAGTCATCGAGTTCCAACAAGGATATAATACAACTACCTCCTTGTGTGTTGATAATTACCACCATTTAACTCGCAGTTGCACTATCCACATTTATCCACCGGAATGGATCTCGCAATCTATGTCAGGCTAATAAAATAAAACTTAACGACTGTGTGCAAGTGTCCTGTATTACGAAGGCCTCACGCGGTGCAGTTTCAAGTTTCCGGCGCTGGTGCATCGTATTGTTCCTTGTTGTAACGGGCGAAACACACGAGCGAGATTAGAGAGCGAGCGTCTGTACGTTCGAAAGTTCAAATTCCCCGGATCCCGCGGGACCGGCACGAGGAGAGCAATCAAACACCGGATATTCAGCCAACGCGGCTGAAATTTCGTAATATTTTTGATAGACAAAGCCCATCCGTGGAATGGTAAACGACGAGTCACGATACAAGGAAATTTAACTCGCTCTTTGGAAGAGCGGGAATGCTGCCGCCGCTCTCGAATAATTTTTAATATCGTTTATGCGCGCTGCGAGTCCCGGTTTCGCGGGCGAGGATTGGAAAATAAATATTCCCTTGCACTCGGGCTAATACGACACGGATAGATTGCAATCCCGTGACATTATGCGTTACACCCTTGGGAAATAGGCAAAGTGCATCGAGCCCGATGACGCGAAAGAGAAGGAAGACCAAGAAAATGAGCGGAACGCCGACCATTCCCTCACTGCCTTCCGTTTTCGGGAGATAATTATCCGAGTAAACTGGCTTGTTGCACTGCTCCGTGCTCTGTTTCGGACGAAAAACATCAAATATCTCACACACGTGGTGTTTTCTCTATGGCGTTGCATCGGAAGTGGATTCTTTTGTAACGAGTGATTCATTCCATTTCTATTTGATTTATTAATACATAATTTATGAGTGTCTATTAGGTTAAGGTTGTCAATAGAGAAAGAAAATATTGAATTTAAAAGTATCTATTTGTTTGAAAGTATGAGATTTTAATTTGACCGTGGAGCATGTACATAATTTTTCTTAGTCCCTTGTCACGCAAGTTTCTCTTCGTCCGCAAATGAGATAATCGAGTTTTCTTACAATAAGAAAAAAACTGACAAAAAGTAGATTTGATATATGTGTTTCATAAGATCACACATGTACATCTTTGCGTATTCGTAGAGATTAATGTAAGATATAGATTGCGGCTGCATAGATAATGTCCGTTAATGACGAGATTGCAAGTTTCATTAATGCAAATTGAAACGAATCTCTCGATACGAGACGAGTCGCTCCATTCTGTTACGCTTACGAGGAAAACGTGTAACAAAGATAAACCAGTGAGAAGAATCGTCAGAAATATTAAACGATAAATTGTAAAGTCTCGAAAGTTCCAGCTCTTTGTGTCTCGCGATCAATAGCAGAGAAAATACTCGCGCATACTGACGCATATAGACAATAAATGAGAATACGAGATAAATAAATAGATAATAAATAAATGAGGGGAATATTTGTTTTTCAATCTGTTTATGTTTTTCAGTGCTGAGATTTCTAGTCTTGCATGTTTCGCCAAATCTTCGAACTAGCAGCCGGGAATGCGATGAAGCGTAAGTCGGGAAAGTCCAACAGACTTCGAACTCGACGTTTCAATTTTCAAAATCAATGGACTATCGATCGACCCTCGTCGAGACTGAATCGAAAGAGGAAGCCTTCCTTCGTCTGAGGAGAAGCCGTTCGCCTTGACCTTTCCTTTAATCGATTCCTCGTGTTCGTGGAGAACGTCTGAAAGAGGTTTTGAGGGATCGTTTGAAGACACGTCGTGGTGAAAAGAAAATCAAGGGAGAGAGTAAGAGAACGTGGTCTTCGATTCGAGAACCTCGATAAACGAGAATCCTGCCTTGCAACTTATAATACTCTCTCTCTCTCTCTCGCGTGCGCGCGCGTGTAATCATCGAACGAGGCGGAAATATTTAAAGGGAGAAACCTTGTCGATAAAGTGGAAAAATGATTTCCCGGTGAAACGAGTTTACCTCCGTAAAGTGGATCTTTCTACGTTAGGATACACTTAGTATATAGGCGCAAAGAGACGAAGTCAGGGAAAAAGAGAGAGAGAGAGAGAGAGAGAGGCCAGGAATAAGGAGGTGGAAAGCTTCACTTTTTACGTGCGTATACACTCTCGAAATAGGACCCTCGATTCTTTCCGGGCACGAAGTCAAGTAATTGGCAATAAATCCTGCAAGAGGCGAGTGGAGAGGGGAGAGAGGGGAGGGGTCGAGTCGTAAAATTTTCTCACCGCTATTGCCATAAATTATAGATAACACGGAATGCCGCTGGAGGAAGTTAGGCTTAGTTGTAAATCGCGTATAATAGAGCGGTTGAAAGAGAGAGAGAGAGAGAGAGAGAGGGGGGGGTTGTTGGACGTGGCAGGACTAGAGTAGACCGTGTGGTTAAACGCTAACAATTCCGCTTACATGCTACGTCCTCTGGAATAACCCGTGAGCTGCGGATGAGATCTGAGAGAGACTTCGAATCGCTTTGAACCCTTCGGTACCCGTGCATACACAGCCACTCCGAGCGTGATTCGAAAGCATAAACCTCTTGAAAGGTCTTGAGTTTTTAAAGTCTCGAAAGTCTCGTTCTACTTGGAACTCTTGAAAGCCTTGATTTTTCGTTTTGAATGTAGTTGAAGATAGTTACAGATAGTTTGATACTCGCGACGGGTATTCAATGTTGGTGCATGAATAATCGGACACTGATGAAACTTGATATTTTTGTTACGAATTCTGTTTCTCTATTATTAATTTTCTGTTAACATTTGTCGAGTTTCATATGTGTTTTTAAGGAGCAGCTGATGCCTCGTAAAATCTGTATAAACCATTTCGTTTAAAAACACACGTTTCAATCGTTCTAAGATATATTTATTTATTCTTTTTGCCAACATGTTAACTGCGTATGTGTAGGATTAAATTATTTAGATTCATTTCAATTGTATTTTACATGGCGATAATTTACTTATGTACGACGCACGGTGGCGATACAGACGTTTCAGTATTATTTTTCATAGCTATCATTAAATGGTGGCAGTGAATGGCCACACGTTGCATTTCGTTTATATGATTATAATTACGAAATTTAGTACTGCTGTACATTGAATTTAGTACTGTTGCATTTGTCGAAATAAATCCTCCCGCAGATCGGAATAAATTTCGACGCAGGGGTTAATACGGTGTGCAGACGTCGTCCCTGAGGCGTCAAGGAGGTTAATTATAAAATAACCAATGATAATTTAACAACTGTAACAAATATCGTTGTGAACAGAAAACAGAGAACAGAAAATCCACGTTGTGTGTCGAACGTATTGATACACGCATGTTAATGATACACGCTTAGAAAATTAATTTCATACGCTTAGAGAGATTTAATTTCTCTCGGTTTTTCTCAAAGAAGAAATTGCATTAGAATATTACGAAAACTCGTAATATTAGAATAGAGACTGCAGTTTAAGATAACGTTAGAATATACAGATATATACAGTAACAGCCATAAATTTACATCAAATTTCCAATTGGTTTCGAAACATTGGTGATATTTAAACTGTTGCAATTTCGTAACAAGAAATCATGTGAATTTTTTAATATTTCGAGAGAGTAATTTTACTATGCACGATATGAAAACAGTTCTGTGAAGAATGATGAATTCAGGATTGCGAGGGTAGAAGCTTCACGTTTTAAATCTAGATCTTGCTACGAAATTATAACAGTTTAAATCAATTATCAATTTTTCGAAATACTGGGCAATTCAGGGTGCGCAAGT
>CAJDYZ010006601.1:36358-49062 GCA_903986555.1 Heterotrigona itama
GACAGATATATTAAAAGATTGTTAAATACTGTATATATTTAAATTCACGAATATATATTAAATATTCACGAATATTAAAAGTATTAGGTTAAAAGTAATATGGTCGAGAGAAAATTTGCTTTAGTTTTCTTAACACAAAATTTAAAATGAGATTTAGATTTTAAAGTCGTATCACGATCGCAAAATGCGGTCCTTGTTTCTGAGTGGTTTATTTTGAAAACACATGATTGACAAAATGTCGCACATGTCAGGCCAGTATTGTCATATCAGAGAAATCACTGTATATATACAAGTTTGAAATTAAGTTTTCCGTTATCCATCCTGTTCGTTACCAATGCTTGTCCGTTTTCCACAAGAGTCTATAATAGACTTTCTTATATTCGTCTGAGAATAAATAAATTTTTTAATTAGAACATTTTACTACGAATATACTATACTATATATATACTATACATATACTATATATATACTATACTATATATACTATTTTACTACAAGTAGATCTCATAGTTGACTGATTCAATTGACAATATTGAATATATAGCTAGCTGCTGCTCACCAGACTATATACCAAACTGATGAAATAAGTTAGTCAAATCTAGTAATCAAATTGCCAGCTGAATCAATCATTTATTTATTATGTTTTGTCACATTTGTTTTCATTGATTTGATTTCTCAGTCAACTGAATCAATCATTAACCATGATCTTTTCGCTACATTCATATTCTCAGACTCATATTCTTAGATACAGGCCAATTTAACTGACAATTTTCCAACAATTTTAAAACATATCTGGCTTTAGATTCGGTTAGAATAAAGGATTTTAAACCAAGGGTTATTTAAGTAAAAGTTTGTATAAAATTTCATTAAGTATTAATAATGAATTGTATTCTTTAAAGTATTAATAACGATTGTGTCATGAATTATATTTTTCAAATTAGTTATTTTCATCTGAGTAAGTGATAATGCAAAATGTAGCAAGACATAAAACTTTTGTTCTTGACATAATTCTTTTAATAAATTCAACGTCAGATGTATAAATTGTGTGTGTACATACTTTTAACACTTAAATTTCCTGTATATTTATATACCAATTTTATATATATATATATAAGATATATCTAAGATATATCTAAGATATATAAATTGGTAAATATATAATTGGTTATATAAATATACAGGAAATTTAAATGTTAAAAGTTCAGAAGCATGTAAAGGACTAATAAACCAGGGGATCAAGAAAAAAAGTCCTTTAAAGATATATTCGTTTTTATTTCGTTTTGGAGGTAATCTCGCAAAATCTTATTTTTTCACTTATTTATTTATATTATTATGTATTTATTATTGTAATGTTAAGTTTGCAACAAACATTTACACGAACATTTTATCGAACATTGATAGCTTTACAGTATGATATACAAAATGGGACGAAGATCATAATTTTATTATATTACCAAATTGTACTGTTTACTATCAAAGAACTATCGTTTCAATTTGTAACATAGTGTTACTCTCAGACTTGGAAAGCTAACTATCCCTTATCGATACCAGACGAGTTCTCTCAGACGAGTACAATTTGTACTTTACTGAAGTCAGATAATTTCTCTATTATTTCGAACCGATGGGAAAATTAGGGAACTTCCTCCTTGGAACTTCCTTCCAAAGTTTCACTTCATCACAAAAACAAGTAATTTCATGCAGTGTTAGGAATACATTTGCGAACAAGAAATCGCATCTAATACCATTTTAATAACAATCCTGAGACTAGCATCTGAAAAGCATCAATTGTATTAGGGGTACCATGGCGAACTTTGAAAGTACCATTTTCAAAAAATGCAATATTTATCATCTAAAGACTAAGCGGTTGATTCATTGAATTATTTCGCATGTGCATTAAAAATAACATGGACAGGTGAAGCAATTTTCATAAGAAGAAGAGTTGTTAATCAAAGAAATTACCATGTATAAAAATCAGAGCTACCACAGTATACAACAAAATTTTTTTACAAATGTTTGGCTCAGAATTTGGAATGGATTTTTAGATGGGCCACATTTCTTGTCCAAATGGAATCACATTTCTTGAAGAAAATAATTTTTTTAAATTATTTTAGAGGATATTCCCTTACAACAACAGATTTAAATGTGAACGTAATTCGAAGCTGGACATTAATTATCCACGACGATGGATTATACATGAAAGAATTATATCTTGACCATCTGATATAAATTTAACGAAGCTTATTTAATGCTAATTAAATTCAAAAGGACACAAGATGTCTAACTGGAATTAGAGCAATTAGTATTAGATCCACTGCTTGCAATAAGAGGTACTAAATATTCGATAATATAAGTAAATAAAAGTGTCAATAAGTAAATGAGAAAATAAGAAGTTTTGTTCTCTTTTACGATTATTTCCAAATACATAGGAAAAATAAGCATACCTTTAAAAACTTTTTTTTTTAGCTTATTGATCTACACGTTGTGAAATTGATATTTAAATTTGAAACACTCTGTATATATAGTGATTTTTATTTATTTGGGTTATCGAGATAGCTATTTATTTGAGGCCAAATTGAAGAAACAAAACTTCATCGAATAACTTTAGTTTCCTCCACTCAGTTGAGGAAATATTCTACAATTTGAAACTGACTATAGCCCTTACGTTTCGTATTTTTCTTCTATTACTTTATCTTTTTGGAACAATTTCAACTCATCATTTGTGTGTGTATGCGACCGATACAAAGTATGCCAAACTACATTTAATCTAAAAGACAGATTATTCGGTGATCATTATCGACCGATACAAATAAGACAGATTATGTGTGAATGGATGATAAAAATTCCCTATGAAAAATCTAAGCTTCGGTTATAATTAATTTTTTTCGCCAATCTCCAATATCATGCATTTCGTTCATTACTAAATCAATAATGTTAAATGTAGAATACGTTTTGTAGTATTATAATTTTTGTAATTATAGTTTTCCTTATCAATTTTTCAAACTAAAAAGTCTGAAAGAAATCCCCAGTTGCATGAAGCATACAATTGCAAAAAGAATCGGTATGCAATAGAAAACAGAGAATAAATCGCCTAGAAACATAATCGTCAAGATTGAAGATGATCTTAAATCAATGGTTTTTCATTCAAAGGATGGGGTCATTACTATGTATTAGCGGTCCAATGTTGAAAAGTAAAATTGAAGAATTAAGAAAAAAGTTGGATCATTATGATTTTGAAGTAACGTTTGGTTAGTTATTCTGATGAAAATATAGAAGTAACATGGAGTTCAAGAAAAAATATTATGAAAAAGATGGTGCCAATACTAAAATGGCAATCCAACGAACTACCTATTTTACTTTATTTCATTGATGGATTACAATGTTTTACAAAGCAATGAGGATATCGTTATCATTACTAGACACATGCGTATGCTACTTCTGTTCATACATAATTAGTCAAAAGAATGCATTCAAGAATACATTGAATAAATTCCTTCGTCAGCGAGTAATTAAAAATAAGAATTCAATTTTATATCTTATCATGACTGGTAACTTTTATTGTCTAGTGTTGTAAATTGATCGGTAATACCCGATATTTAACTGAATGATATACAGATGAAACATGAAACATGAAAAGAAGATTACTATCGTATAGCACAAAGTGAAGAATAATTGGCATAAGTTATATAGTTGTAGTATGTATTATGCAGGAAATTATGAATTATAATTTGGACATTCTGTCATAATTTCCCGAGTATATAATATAACCATTAAAATCCATTCTAAGCAGGTATATATATATATATATGACATCTTTATGTAATTCTTTTTAGTTTTTGGCTATTGTATCATTGATCTTTTTATTCCATATTTATATTTTAGACTTTAAATTGCTTTTTTATTGTATTACAATTGATATAAGTTAACATATCTTATTCTCTTGGCCTTTACAGTGAAAGCTTTAGACTTTTCCGTAAACATTTCTTTGAAAGGATCTGTTAAATTTCAATGGTGTACATGGAAATCATTTTTATAATAGTGTTTCACTAATGTTGAAAAAATTTCCTGATGTGTAATCTCTTTAGAATGCAACATCGTGTATCTTGATTATTTTTCTTATGTCTGGATTAAATTTCTTATGACATATAGTTGTATTTTACATCCAAAATGTGCATCCATACTCTTAAATGTGATAAATTTTTTCCATTCCATATTTTTTTCGGTACTTTTACAGCTTTATTAATAAATTGCAGTAGTTACTGTTACTTAAAACCGTAAAAAATTACTTCAAACCATGCAAATTTTTGCGCTCAGAATTAATTGTTGCTATCATTGCAGCGCAAATGTAACTTATATAGTAATTTCAACTTTTCTATAAAATTAGCTGAAACGCTAACAATAAGATATGTGACTGCAAAAAATTCATTTTCTAGTATACTATCAAAATAATTAAATTAATTCAAACATTAATATCAAACAAGTATTAACAAGGCTAAAAATTTAAAGAATATTAGTAATAATAATAATTCAATAATTATTTAATAAATATTTAAAAAATCATGAAAAAACTAAAAGTACTATAAAAAATATTAATCTATGTATGTCAAAAAACTATTAATTTAGGAGATTTTTTAACCTTAATTCTGTAAAACTTAGCATATGAAAAACGAGGAAAGATAGGAACAATATTTTTGTTTTCATACTCTCCTTATCTTTCATGCATAGATTTTACAAAATGAAAGTTCAAATATCTCCTAAACTAAAAGTTTAATAAAGAATGTCAATCTCAGATTAATGATGTCAATCAATTGATTAGTGAATTAATGGATCAAAAAATATATTATACCATTTAAAAAATTGAAGGTTACATATATTACCTACTTATAGTACTGTACTCTAATTTTGATTAGAGTAAGTAATAATATAGTAATTGCTCCAGCTAAAACTGATAACAATAAAATTAATAAACTTACAGTAATACAAGTTGATCAAGAAAATAAGTCAATAAACTATAATTTAGTGAAAATTGTATTATTAAAATCATTACTAAAATTTTATTATTAAAATTCTATAGTAGGTGGCATTCCAATTTTATATAAAGAAAAAATTGCTAAATTAATTGAAGCCAATGAATAATATAAATATAAACTATTCAATTATTTCCTACATCTGGATAAAATGAATTTCTGAATAATACTAAAATTAATGATATAATAAACTTGATGATATTACTAATCTAATATTACTTATTAGAAGAAAAGCTGTATCAGGAGACTCCAGTATTATCGGAAATGAAAGATTTTTGGATGTTTCAATTATAAGTAGTAAAATTATAAAAAAATATTATTAAACATGCATGATTAATAATTATTGAATTATTAATTCATATTTTGGGATAACTTAATTCTATACGAATTAACAATCTCCTATGATAAATTACATGGCATCATGTTACTTGTAAGAAAACATTACAACTTTTTCCTCTTTTACTTTTTCTAAAAACTTAGTATTTATAATGCTGGTCAATAATACCGCGAACATTTTGTTTATCACTTTGATTAACGATTGGTCACAATTTATACAATACTATAATTTTTATACTATTATTCTTTCCCAAAATTATTATGCTGATTTTACTAGATTTTCACCTATCACTAAAATTTTAATATTTAAATAATTTTAAAATTTAAAATTAAAAATAGGTGTCATTCTAAAGTTTTTAAGAATTGCTAAAAAGCAAAACTTATGTTAAATAAAAAAAATTTTTGTAATATTGTGAAATTCTTCGCGTCTGATGCTTCAATCATTTTAAAATATATTTCTATTATTAAAGATTTCAATTATAAAAATTAAAATAATTTCCTTAATAGTTATTAGACATGTATTGGTTCTGTACTAGTATCAATTAATCCTTTTAAACAAATGCCATATTTTGGAGAAAAGGAAATCGAAATTTATCAAGGAGCAGTAAGTAATAATAAGAGAATATCTATAATTCTTTTAAATTACAAATTTCACAGTTGTGCAAATTAATTTGTTACAATACTTGTAATTAAATTTTAGATATTATATGAAAATCCTCCTCATATATATGGATTAGCAGATAATATGTACAGAAATATGTTAATTGATAAGGAAAGCCAATGTGTTATCATCAGGTAAAATGTATGATTTTATTTTATATATAATATAGGTTATATTTTTCAAAAAAATATGCTTTTTCGAGATAATTTATTTTAATTTTATGAGATTTTAATATTTTAATTTTAAAAAATTTCAATTATTACAGTTTCAATTAATTGTAGTTTAAGTATTTTTAAGTTTTTGGATGCATTAATTATAGTTTAAGAGAAAAAAATAATGAATGAAGCAGAAGAAAGATAATGATATATTTTAAATGCAGATAACATTTTTATTATCTTTACGTGGATTTATATATTTATTAATTTGTAACTCACCAGTTTATAACACAACAATAAGTGATTTTATATATGAATTCATCTCAATAAATGTTATTGTGTTATGAGAAGAAGTAAATCTATAGTTCCATTAAATATAATAAGTTTAACTTTGAAATTTCGCTCACCATTCAAACTGCAAAAAAATAATTTGCAACGATATGCAAACCACTTGCACTTTATAATAAACAATTTTTGTAAACATTTTTTGGATAAATCAATCGATTTAGGAGATATTTTGATCTTCATGAAATAAAGAAACATAGGTATACTTTACTTTATATGCTTGTAACAACAAACTGTACACTCAAAATAGTAAATAGACTAGAATATCACTTTTAGTCGGCAAGAAATAATGCATAATTGTATTATTTTATTTATTTACAGTGGAGAGTCAGGTGCTGGTAAAACAGTTTCAGCAAAATATATTATGTCATATATTGCAAAAGTTAGTGGTGGCAATGCATCTGTGCAGAAAATAAAAAATGTTATTTTGGAATCTAATCCTCTTTTAGAAGCTTTTGGTAATGCGAAAACTGTACGGAACAATAACAGTAGTAGATTTGTATGTTTCTTTCTAAAATATTTTTGTTTTATTGATTAAAGTTACTTAATGTTAATGTAAATAATAAAAATTATTTTATTTCAGTTTTAATTTTTAATCCTATTTTAATGATTTAGAAAAAAAATAATATATAGAAATAAATAAATGATGTTAATAAATGACCGAGTATTTTCTTAAAATATATTTCTTTCAGGGGAAATATGTAGAAATACAATTTGGTCCTGGTGGTCAACCAAGTGGGGGGAAAATTTCGAATTTTTTGCTAGAAAAGTCGAGAGTTACTTGTCATAATATCGGTGAAAGAAATTTTCACATATTTTATCAACTTATAATAGGCACAAATCAACAAATGAAGTGTAAATATCAAATACTTAATTTTTTTTATTACTGAAAAAATTATAAATTTATTTTCTTTTTTATTTTATTTAAGTTATTTATACTTTTCTTATAGAAATTTTGTATAGTAATTTTAATACTTTATATTTCTGTTATAATATAAAGTATTCATTCTGCATAATTTTTTTATAATATAGAATAAAAAATTTAGATTTTTATATTTTTGTTTTTTGATAAAATTATCATTAATTTTACATTGTAAGAGATATAGATAAATCATTAGTGTCTTTTGAAACGATATATAATAGTAAATGCGATATGCGTAGTGCTTGCTATTTACTAAACAATAGATAATAGAATGTTTAAATATTTTCTTTAACAAAAACGTTTATCTAAATTATTTTACAACTTATTAATATTATTATTTATTCATATATTTTTATTTTATCAAATAAATTTTCTATGAGAAGTTTGAGCAATTATGTTTTACTCTTTATTTTGAATAAAGATTTAATCATCAGAAAGTTTTTGAATTGTTTATCTCACAAATTATAAATTTGGTATTAGAAGAAAAAAATTGTTAGGTTTTAAATTTGTTCTATTGTATAATGTTTAGAAGGAATTATGAAATGTTATTTAAAAAGTTTAATATGTTCTTGATTTTTTTCATAAAACAAAAGTATTTCGTTAATGTTCACTTTCTATTATTCATTTAATTCATTGGATTATCCTACTACGTAGATTTGGATTATCCTACTACATAGATCCTACTACGTAGATAATATAGCCATTAAAATGATGTATAATGTATATTTTATATATTATGTTAAAAATTACAATTTCGGATATGTGAGAATACAAATATGGATGTTATTGTTTTTATACTATGTAAAATTTTGTATCTTTCAGCTGAACTTGGATTGACGAATGTTGATTATTATCGTTATCTCAATTATGGTGAAGATCATAGAGTTAATGACATAAATGATGTTCACGATTTTCAAACAACTTTAAAAGGTAACAATTTATTTACTCAAGCAGGAATATTTTAAAGATTCGAGAGTTGTAGAAAATAAGATTCGAGGATGTTTAGAGATTTGAAATTTTTGGTTAGATTTGATTTACGAGATTTTACGTTGATTTTTAAAAAATCTTTTTTTATGAATTGCATCTCCTTGGGAGATGTTCCAAGGGAAAGATTATATTAAAGCTTTGCGAACCATCAAGAATCAAAATGAAGTTGTCTCAATTCTCAATATCTGTTTTAATTTTGAATTCTTATATTGCACAAAAACTATTATGTCGTGTGGTATTTTATATTTATATAAATTTAAATATTTATTCTAATTCTATTTATTTTTATTAAAAAGGATGCTTCAAACAATTAACTTGTGACAAAGAGCACTTTACTTTACTTTTATTGAAGAGAAATATGTAATTTATTATATTCTGACATGTTATTGAAATTTCTAATTCTTTGGCAATAATTTAAATGAAAATCGTTAAATAGTAATAATCAATATTTGGATTTCAAGTACTTCATATCTGAAAAAACATGATTCTCTCTGAAAATCTGTCATGTCAAATATTACATTAATATTTTTTTTTCCTTCTCAATACAAACTTAAGTTTGTAGAATTTTGTTGAAATATAATATTGACATTATTTTAAGAGCACATTTTCTTAACAAGAAATAGTAATCAATATTATTTATTAATCATTTGTATATTATTTGTGTATGATTTCTAATTTCAAATCCCCTATATTATTAATTTGATGCTTATATATCAAATATAATGCTTAATATTTCTTACTTGATAATAAAAATACTTCAGTACCTACAGATCCTCTAATTTCTATTTTAGAGTATATCTCTTCTAATTTCTATCTTAGACTATAAAATCCTCTAATTTCTGTCTTAGACTATAAAATCCTCTAATTTCTGTCTTAGAGTATAAAATTATTTTACCAAAACTATAATAATATAAGTATAATAATAATACATAAACTATAATAATAATAATGAAAAGAACCAATCTTATAAAGAATATAAAGAATCTATATAAAGAATCTATATAAAGAAGACAACTATAGTTGGAAATAATTAATATGATCATTTTTCGATAAAATGTTTCATTTTTCAAAGTTCTTATAGATTTACTGTATTCATTTTCATTATTTTATTTTTTGATCATTAACTTTATTTTCAAGAAGATTATTAACTATTATTTATTACACAAAAAATTTTTAATTATTCAAAAAATATAATATACATTAAATAAGTAGTTAGTTAAGTAAGCAGTTAGTAATACATTAAATAAGTAGTTAGTAATACATTAAATAACAAGCGATCACTTACGAAATGAACGTAATGTTTTTGCAAAATAATAAATATTATTTTATTATAACGACATGTAAACTGCATGTAAAACGAAGTCTTTTGCATCACTTCATTTACTTTTACTTTCTCTTATAATTGAAGTCTATGATGACAGAAACCATTAGTAATTTTATAATTAAATGATATATTGGTTTAAATGTCGTAGAAAATATAATGAAAATTATTGAAATATTTAATGTGTTGAAATTTAATGTATTGAAATAAATATTAAATATGTTCTGATTTTATCTTTGAATTCAAGCCAATTAAATTAAATATGTTTAAAATATTAAAAATATTATTTAGTTGAAAAGTAATCATCATTACTGTTACAAGATAATGTAAAAAGAACTTTTATCGTTTTAAATGAAACTCAATGACAAATGAAAGAAATATATACATATATATATGTATAATTTTTGTATTTGGGTAGCGAACAAAATATGAAAATATTACTTTGTGTTAGAAAAAAAATATTATTAGTATTTCAAAGTAATCAATTATGTAGATCTTATTTAAGATTGTTAAGATTAAATCATTTCAAAAGTGTAATTTTTAAAATAAAATAAAAATTATAAAAGTTTTAATAATGTCTCCTTTACTAATAGCTGCTAGTTAAGAAATTTACTCTCTTATGTTTATTTTATTCTAAATTATTGATCATAATTTATTCGTTTTCAGCTTTAAATATCATGGCAATAAATGATTCCGAAGTAAGTGATATTTTCAGACTTGTTGCGGGAATACTTCACATAGGAAATATTCAATTTGTTGAAGATGGAAATTATTCAAAAATTGCTAATAAACGATGTAAGTACAGACTAACTAAAAAAATTATAATTATAATATATAAATAAAGAATCTTGCTCATAATAATAAATAAATGTTGTTCATGAGATAATTAAGTCACCTTTTATATATAAATGTATTTATTATATATATGTGTAGAGATATAATATAAATGATATTTATTAAATAACAAAAAATAATTACAAAAGACAAATAACACAAGCTAACGATTCAAATAAACTCTTTAAACGACACAATTGACTTTATACAACACAATTGACTCTTAAACATATTATAATAACTACAATACTACATATGTTACATTCATAGATTATAGTTTGTTCAAAAAAAATATTTTTTTATTTTTTTTAATGGGCATTACAACTATATTGATATTTATAAAATAAAGCTTATTTTAGAACTTTGAATTTGATCAATATATAGGGTGCCCCAGCATCGGGGAAGGGAATTCTACATGAAAACAGAAGTCAAGAGATAAAAAAGAATAAAATTTTTTTATTTAAGGTTTCGTTTTTGAGAAAATGAATTTTGAATATTCATCAAGTATACTTGAATTTAGCTAATTGTAAACGTGACGAAAAAAAATAATTAATAGGAAATTATTTATTTGTGTGTAAAAATAAGTCGAAAATGTAAAATTTTTTTATAAGATGCTTTTATAAGATGCTGTTTTCAAAAAAAAATACGAATTTATATCTATTAATACAATGACATTCCTGTTACACTATATGTACAAAATGTTATTTTTAGATTTAGTTTATCATGGATTAGTTGTTCGCTTGAAAATTAAATTACTATGATATAAAGCCTATAGAAAATAAAATATTTATTACATATTATACACATACACATACACACATATATATACATATATATATATATTTTTTTTTCAGGCCTTGATTTTCCAGCCCATTTGCTCGAGATATCAATAAAGCAATTAGCTCAAAAATTAATATCACGCGAATTTGAGTCTAAATGGGGAAGTCAGTCTGAAAGCGTTGATGTTACGTTAAACGTAGAACAAGCTCTCTATACTCGGGATGCTTTGGCGAAGGATATCTATACTAGACTTTTTGATTACTTGGTTAAGGTAAACGTATATGAGATCTGTTAGAAAAATAATAAACTATTGCTAAGAAATTATTTATTATCTATCTATATTATTTATTATCTACTGACAAAGAAGATGATATTTATAGCTTAAGTAACTTATTTCTAAAGTGCAAACTTTCAAACTTTATTATTTCTTATATCAAATATATATCTTCAACATATATATATATATATATATATGTATATGTATGTATATATATATGTATATATATATATATATATATCTTCAAATTATATACGTGCAGTTTTGCATTACAAAAATCAAAGACTAGAATTTAGTGCGTAAAGTTGCATGAAAATGCAATACAAACATATTGAAAAATTAACACAGATTTATAAGTTGCAAGTACATTCTATCAAGAGTACAAGATTTTGTCTAGTATAAGGAATTTTTAAGTGTCAAGTGTCAAGTGTCAAAACGAATTCCGAAAGTGTGTTCCGAAAGATCCTTGACAACAAAAACAGAAGAAAATATAGAAAAAGTAAAATTAAAATAATACTATCACGTATTTTGAAATACTTGAAAAACTTTAAGAAACTGCCATGTTTGATCTAACATTGAAAGTATGAATGCTCCATCATAACAATATCCCATTGGACTGCTTTATTGATAATGAAATTTTTGTATTTCCGGAAAATTCTACAGGCTTCTTCTTTTTGACCAAATTGCAACTCGATAAAAAAGGAAACCATTATGACTGTTGTATATGGCTTATAAAATAACAATTATTCTTTATATTTTATAAATACCTTTTATTTATTCTCTGTATGTTTATGTTGAAAGACATACTTTCTTCGAATGGTTAGGAACGAATAAACAACAATAAAATATATATTGCATCGATTCATTCAAGGTTATATCAGTTCTATTCTTTCATTATGAAATATGAATATGAATTATCTGATTTTAAATAAAAAATTAATTTTTGACATATTTATGTTAAACTAAGAATTTATTTTAAATAATAAAGAAGAAATGATAAGCTAGTTGAAAACTATAACACAATTTCCAAGAGGAAACATTACCTTCAATAATGTATATAAG
>CAJDYZ010006611.1:10003-21001 GCA_903986555.1 Heterotrigona itama
TCAAACAAAGAATATTTAACGAAATTAATTAATACATCTTGTGACAAAGAATATTTACACGTCTTTTGCATCTACAATCGTATCAGATTTCTCTGTCGTTTCCTGCGTGATAATAAAAATGCGTTTCACTTGCTGTTATTCTTATTCTTTCATTACATTTGTATCTTTTACCATTCACCTCCGTATTATAATCTGTCTTCGAAATCTCTTGTTTAAAAACTTAATCTCTCTTTCTTTCGTCCTCGTAGAAAATACCAAACAGAATTTAATGAAATTAACCAACACGCGTTGATTTAATTAAAAAAAAAAAAAAATCCTGCCACGGATTGGAGAAGATCTGACTGTTCAAAGCTACCATCGAATCGAGTTTCTTCGAGTTCCAGTGTCTAATTCGCAAAATTGCTCGAAAAGCCTGTAGAATCTCGTTGAAAACTATCTTGCAGTCCGTTTCCCCGAAGACGACGAAGAGGAGGCCGCGTTCAGCGTCGTAATTTCCATTCGATTTCCATTTCGAATCGGCGTTTCCCAGCTAGGGTGACACGCTCGTGCAAGCGGAGCGAGCTCAAATCGAGCTTACCAGCGCGGCGTCGCCCGCTTCGCGCCTTCCACCACGCGCTCGTGTTCCCCCGTGAGGGTGAAAGTCCAGACGGCGCCTGCAAGACTAGCCTCCCTTTCGTTCGCAGTCTGTCAAACCACCTTTCGGGTTAATCCACCGACACACGAGACTTGCTTTCTTTTTTTTTTTTTTTTGGTTCTTTTATCCCTTTTGGGTTTCTCCACGCTTCGAGAACGCTTTGCCGTGTCGTCGGGACGGGATCACAGAAGAACAAAAAAGCGGAAGTATCGCTCCGGCGGAGGAAATTAGGCTGACGCTGGTGGGTCTTCGTCTTTGATGATATTGAACGGTTGATTTGTTGATTCGCCTATTTTGTTTTTTTTTTTTTTTTTAGGAAGATTTGGATTAAGAATCAAGTATTGTAATCAAAGTTTAACGATATGTTCAATATGTATGGTTTTTCGATAGGTTTGAAAATGGATTTGTGGATCCATACTTTCACAAGTGTTTGTCAGTCTTCAGTACAAGTGCAAAGCGTCGAAAGCATTATATCTACTATAATTTATATTTATCAATTCTTCAGTTCGAAGAATTAGAATTGAAAATCCAATCGAAATTCTAACGATTGATCTCTCTCTTCCAAATGAATTCAAATTTACGTAGAATTCGGTTTTTCACTCGAGTCGACAACCACAATTCCTGCCACCAGCTCGACATTATAACTCGTAAATTCGTTAAATAAAAATTCATCTCGCTTACTAAATATTATATAACGAATATTTAAGTAAACATTCTACGCTGCCAAATTGCCCACAAATGCATAGAAATTATTTGCTATAAATCCATTTTGGTAAGATCCAAGTTGCCAGACTGCGGACTTTCATGGCTCGAATTATTTGTTAATCTTATCAATAATAAATTAGATAAGATATCTTTGGAATTGTCCAGATATTTTTGAAATCGTGCTCACAGCTTTCCACTCGTTCGTCTTCGCGCGATAGTAAATTCGCATCGGCGAACCTTAACGAACGTTAGCAAACAAGGTCGATGGGTACCCGGCTTTGTGCAAGGAGAGACACAGGGGAATATTTATTCCACGACGTCCCCCTTAGTTCGCCCCGCAGTGGGGGGTCAACGAAAGAATCGGCTCGATAACATGGACGACGATGAAAATTTCAAGCCTCCCCGTCGTACGCGCCAATATCACTTTTATTCCGGGTGTGTCGACGATAAATTGGCGAGTCCGATAGGGGTGAAAGAGAGGATATGCACGCCTTTGTGTGTGTGTGTGTTTGGAAATAGGAGTTTGAGGGGTGAAAAGGAGGTTGTTTTTGTAGGTTTTTGTGGGAGGGAATGGGCTTGCCAGGAAGGGTGTCGACGATTGTGGCGGAGGATTTGGGTTCTCTTATGTTTTATGAGTTTCGAATTGTCGGCGACCGCCTAAGAAAGATCCCGGCGATGTTAATAAATCGGGTTCCGCGAATTTTCCATTTTAATGATTAATGACATGCATGTAGTTCCTCGCGGAAGTATTGAAACACCATCTGCGAATATATTTATACACGCGTGTTGTATAAATATTAACGCTATCGTAAGACACGATCACATCAAGTTAAGAAAAAAAACATTTACAATGTGTAAATATATTTATATATATATATATATTATAATTAGGAGATGCTTAGCTGAAATTATTTTACAGAAATCGCAAAGGTATTTGAGCAGCTAATTACCCATCATGTTAATAATATATATTATTAATACTATTTATTATAGTTATATACTTGCAATAAATACCTCCTACGTACATTTTTTCAAATTTTCACCAACATCAATCGTGGCATCACTCGCCGTGATACAGTATTAATAAAATTTCAAAATGTTTCACAGAACATACATGATGTCTCACACGTGTATATGTGTAGAAACTTTTCTACAGTGAATACCTCCGAACACTTTCGTGAACCACTGTACGCACGATCGCGGAACTTAAGAATCCGTAATTCCAGGTACGAAGGAGACCCTCGAAAACTTTATCGATCTCTTCATCCCTCGGCGCCAAGAGGGAGAGAACGGAAATCGAGCGACCCCAACGCGTCGAGGCCATGCACCATGCACCCCTCCCCCGCCTCGATGCTCGCCCCTTTTTGTTTTCGAGCGACTTTGTCTCTTCAGCGAGAATACTTGCACGGACGGTGATGGTTCCTCGGCAAATTTCTTTCTCCAAAGTGTCGTCGTGCACTTGAAGTTGCTTTTCTTCCGAGGGAGGCGTTTCGAATGATCGAAAGTGGATGGAACGAGGTTCCTCGGGGCTGGATTGTTGCTTCGAGGGAGAGAAAAGGCGGTTCAGTCGCGATTTGGGGAGAGTTGTCGAGGAAACGGAAGAGGGAAGTTCGAATTACCAGCCCTTGATTAAGCAAAATTAAGGTTAATGGGTACACAATTAAGGTTCGCATTGGGCTGCGGTTATTAACAGCTTTTGATTACGAAATTGAGGTTAATAGGTACGATGCTTGAGTTTTGCCTTTGGGTTGTGGCCGTTTCGAGTGGCATTTTGATTGAACATGTTATCAATAATATGTTGTTACACGTAATATATTCAACAATTATTCATGATATTTATATAATTAAAGGTTGAATTTTTAACTAGTTGTACTGAAGCAACATACGAAACATATAAGAAATAAAGTTTTCAAAACGTGCGTATGTAATATTCGAAGTTTCAACTAAAAATATTCAGTCGCGATCATTTCGCCAGAAGGAGAGGTGCATTGTTGCATTGCAAGTGAACAAAAGTGAACTACAATAGCGCAAGAAGATATCAATTCTATTATATCACGTGTAAAAAGAACTTGCAGATTTAACTATTGTGTGTCAGTTTGAGAAGCAAATCGAGTTAGATTAATAAAAATAAAAAAAAACACACTGGACGAAAAAAAGAAAAAAAAAAAAAAATGGAGAAACGTTTCGAGAGGGAAAGAGAGAGGCAAAGTTCAAAGACCTGGAAAAAGCAAGAATATTACACTCGAGAAAACTATCCGACGAGGCAAGAGGAGGAGCTGCGTTGACGAAAGAGGGAAAGAAGAAAGAACGAAAAAAAAAAAAAAAAAAAAGCGAAATCATATCGCTGACGATCCCTGAACACCGATAAGGCGAGCGAAACGGGAGAGGCAGCGACGCGATCCGCTCCTGAATTTATGAGGCTCGGCGGGTGCCGAGGGTGCAGGGGCGTACAGACGTGGCGCCGGGCGTCCCGACGCCTAGACTGGCAGGGGCCGCACGCACGTTGACCGTGAAATGTGTAAATGTGTGGTATACAGTGGTAAACTCTGCTCCTCCAGAGCTTTGCCTATCGACACTCTCTCTCTCTCTCTCTCTCTCTCTCTCTCTCTCTTTCTCTCGTTTCTGTTCGAGGGTTAAATTAACCTCGAAATGATTAGAGTCCTTCTATCAAGTAGGCAACAGTGAAGAAAAAAATCAATAATATCATTATAAATCGTAGATGTTCGAAATTAGAAATAGTAACTGTACTCTGACTTGCATTCAATAGTGGTGCAAAAAGCGTGAGTTGGAAAACAAAGTCGATTGGAGTCGTGAGAAAGCGTCGAGACAATTGTTAATTGTGCTGTGGAAAAATTTGCCTCGTCTAATTATCTTGTTGTTTTACTAACATTGTTATTAAACAAGTGTCATTTATATTTTATCTCTTATAGTTTTCACTATTATGACATTAATAAATATTGAATGACAGGTTTAATTAATTCAATTTGCGTAGACGCTCTCCGAAGCTATATCTATCGATATATTTCTCGTTTTTCTATTCGAGATCTGTTTTCTAAGACCGATTTTTAAACTTTACGTTTGCATCAGATGCATTGGAAACAATGTATGCAACTGTTGCATCGCTCAATATGCGTAACATTAAGATTTGAATACTTCAAAATATGTTTAAAAGTGTCCGGAATTTTAATGCTGCTTATCCTAGATAAATGGCGGCTAATTTCGAAATTATTTTATAAATTGAAGAAATAGCAATGGATTTTCAGTATTTAAAGTAAGGTATTTTCATTTTAAGCAGAAACGTATTTCTTCTTCCGCAACACTCTCTTTTTTTGTTATCAAAATACGTAAATTCAGTATTACGTCAGCAGAATTACTTAGATAATTGAATTGACGTAGCTGACACGTCAGCCTGTTAATGAATGTTAATGTTCAAGATTTAGAATTTTTAAGGATGTACTTGTTTTCTTCCTTCAAATAAAACTTTAGTCATTTATTTGTTGATTTTGCTCTTGGATCAGTCCGATAGGAAATTGTTCTTTTTTCTTCGCGTAGAGCAAAGTTCTTTTTACATTTCACATTTTGAAGGGAGTTGCTCAGATCAGAAGAATCAATCAAATTAATCTCTTCGTCCAAAATTAAAGTTCATCATCTTCTCTTTTTCTTCTTCAATCATTTCGTTGCAATCACAATTGTTCCAAATTTTCCGAAGCTTCGCAATATAAATCAAGGTGTACACGCTAGAAAATATTTCTGACATCTTTTCCTACATTTGTTTAAAGTTCTTCCTCGACAGTCGTAAAGAAGATAAATTCCTCACGTTAAATCTTCTCCAGATTTAAACGCTTCGGGATGAGATGGGAGAGAGGAGATTAAAGAAATTTACGATGATTTTTTTTTTTTCTTTTTTTTCATCACCCGGTAGACCGTATAACGCAAGAAAGCTACTTATTCCCCGTCGGGCCGGAGCCTCGTCGGCAATCATACGGCATTAACACTTTAACCTACTCGTTCTCAAAGCTCTTACCATTTCAGTCATAGCACTCTCTCTTCTGAACGTGGTGTATTTAAATATTCGTGGCTATGTAAGATTCTCCAAAATTATCGACAGACAAGAGTTGAAACGGAATAAAGTATAATAATGTATTGTATCGCGCACCTTAATATAATTATAGATATTAATATTTTATAAAAATGATAATATGTTTCAATATGTTTCAATAATGCATGTATATACATTTATTAATAATTAATAAACATGTAATTATAATTAATAATTTAATTACAATGATCAATGCTTGCACAAGAAGATCGGAAAGAAAATCGTCCAAACTTGTAACTCGTTCGCTATAATTAAATCACAAAGAATTTCTATTCTCATCTCAATCGATAACAGTCAAAGATTCAAGTGCTGCCTGTTTTCATTGCACCACGTATGCAACGTGGTGAACGGCGAGAGAGCAGCGCAGCTACCGTGGAAACCCAAAAAACTCGGCTTAATGGACGTTCCCGAAGGGTACTTAACCCTCGTCAGCGTTGGTCACCTGGTTAAAAGTTACGCAGATGCGGCCTTAATCCGGCCGAATGCATGAAAGCGTTGCATTACCACTGAAACGATCGGTCGTCGAGCGTGTTCACCCTTAATGGAATCGTTTAACGCCGATTAGCCCGGATCGTTCGCCTTCTTATCATTGTTTTCGGCCGTCACTCGTGTGAACGAACCTTTCAACTCTTCGAACACCATTTTCGAGCGTTACTCGTCCTTATTACTATACAGCCGTGATCAATAATAAAATTAAAAAAAAAATCTATTAGAGGATAACGACAATATATTGAAAATAAATATATCCATCTCGCCTTCTTCGGTATTAAATCTTTAGATTATTCCTCTGTGTTTTACAATATTCGTATAATTGTCACATCACGGCTCAACGTCAGAATGAACGGAACAGAAAAGATGGCGCAATTAACATGGCACTAGTCTCTCCCCCCGTGACAAAGGAATAATCGCTTTCACCCCATTCCCGCGGCGGCCTTACAACTTCTGAATGTTATTAAACGTAATTTAATATCTGGCCGGGCCAGCGGATCCCTCGCTGGAATTTACAACGGAGGACAGGACGATATCCTATTAAATTGCGGAGTGCCTGTGGCCGTTTCCACGGCAGACGATCTCTACGACGATCTGGCCTCGGTCGCGCCACGTGGGCGGTATCCGTTTCACTTTCTTCTTCTCTTCAAGCAGCAACAGCTTCACCGCGTTCATTGCGTAACTCTCTTCAATATTTCGACTCTTATACACTCGTTGAAGGCCACCGTGATTTTTCGGCCACCATTCCTTCGTTCTGAATTATCGTTGCACCGACGGAACAGTCAGACTGTCGAAGTTGGCGCATCGAAAGAAAGTTTAGATCAAGGGGAACGTATGATGACGAAGAATTGTTTAAACTTCGTGGAAAGGAATTGTATAATAATCTGGTCACGTTTCAAAGCACGAAGCTTCCACTTTCACTGCTCTGGGTTCGTTCACTTTTAGAATTTTAACTCATCGTATAATGAGTGGAAAATAAGGGAATATTTTTATTCTCGAAAGCTCTTGATTGTCTTTTTTAATAGTCGTCGTGTTATCTACTTCACGAAATATATGAAATCATACAGGAAACAGAATATAGAAAGCTATAATGAAATAGAAGCTTGATACCATAACTGTGAAACTGGAATGAATAAACATGTATAATATGAGAATGACTTAAAATAACGTTAAAGAACATTTATGAAGACCAACTATCGTATGTTAATGTGCTCTTTATCTGACATCAAAAAATTCGAAAAATTCGTTTCATCATTAAGAAATAAGTACCATTTACCTTTTCATTTCATAAATCCTCCTGAGTGAGATGCCATAACATAACGACGATATAATGGCCAGGTAGACTTCGTGAAAGGCTATGAATTTAACCGCGTAATCGTAGTTCGTCTATATCGTTGTCCATTTATAATATCAATGGGATAAAAAATTTACCATTTTTATCTATTCGAGTAAAACGGATACATCTCACGATAGATATTTATATCGAAGTTCCACGCGTAATATCTATATCGCGTATTTTCATTTTCATCCATGGTGTTCATACATCTTGTTAATATAATATTTATTTCCCTTTCATGGTAAAAGTTGAATTACTATAAGTGTATTGTGAAGATTTCATTAAATTAAACGAGTAAAAAATTGAATTGAATTAATCGAGTAAATTAAATTATATAAACTTGGCACGTTATTTTACACTTAGCAATTGCAATCAGTCACGTTGCTTGAAACTCTCTTTTATTAGCGATATGTTCGTCTTATTCCTATTATTAGAACTATGAAGACATCGATAACAAATATCCTTACCATTTCATCAATCTTGTAACAGTCATCTTTGAAATGTTCGGAAACATTTTTCTCGAAATTGGCTTTTAACCCTCGTCCATCCCACGTCCAATCGAACTTCAATTCCGTCAATTTCTCAGCTCTTCTTCTTCTTCGGCTCTCGCGATAAATTTCGTTGGCCGTTTAGGGGTAAATAATTGATCAGGATAAGGTCGAGCAATTAACGAGACCGTTGGCCGATTCGTCGAAAGGAATGGAGGACAATCACGCAAGCAGGCAACGATGAGATTTCTCAGCCGTGATAAATCCCCCATCCTCCCCTCTGTGCCATACTCTCTTCTCTCTTCTGGCGTCAGTTTCTCTCTCACGAGAGAGCCGTTAGCAGCATGTAAGTGAGGCTAAGTTTATTAGAGCAATTTCCAACACCGGCAACGACAACGACAACGACCACCGCCTCAACGACGACTCGATAAGGGGAGAGAAATGCAGCGAGAAAGTTGCTCGCCATCCAAGAGGGTTTCCATGACGACCCATTATCCGAGGCCCCGTAATTGCCGCGGTCTCCCTCGTCGCGGCTCTAACAATTATTGCCTTTCGTTTTCACTTTGTGATCGGCTCGTTCCTTGTTTCAAACTTTTTAGATATCCTCTTCTACCCGGTACTTGCGCATTCACGTTGCGGAAGCTCGACGTGACGTTAACCCTTGACGCTTTCCAGACGGATTTCTTTCTCCTTTTTTTTAACAATTCGACTATCGAACGATCCTTATTATAATCTATAAGTTAACAACTGCAAGAAGGAGTCTGGTTTAGGATTTAGTTTCGAAAGTGGGCATATTGCTCTGTTTTTTTTTTTTTTTTTTTTATATTGCGGATTCATATTTATAAGAGAGAAAAAAAAAATATACTATTGACACAGTCTCTTTTCTGGAAATATCTTCGTCAACTGATATTTAACTGATATCCATTTGTATTTGTATTTATTGAATTGACAGTCTTCGAATTGGCAAAAGTAGTATTTTACAGAGCACTTGATATTCTCACGATATTCTCTCTCTTCGTCAACTGATATTTAACTGATATCCATTTGTATTTGTATTTATTGAATTGACAGTCTTCGAATTGGCAAAAGTAGTATTTTACAGAGCACTTGATATTCTCAGTAATCAAAGCTGCAATATTCAATTGAAGAGATCCCAAAAGTTTCACCACCAAATCGAAGATTGTCAAACGTCGGATTCTTTCGGTTTTAATACAGGAGAAGTACATTTAAAAGAAAAACATATTTTTGATTTGTTTCGATAGAGAGCACTCTCACATTACTCGATAATCAAAGCTACGACATTCAATTCAATCGAAGAAGAGCCACCTGAAATTCCGAAAATTCCATCGATGAAAAACATCCTGTTCCAGAACGGAAATTTGAAAAAAAAAAAAAAACATATCTTTGACAACATACCTTCTACAAACAAACAAGATTCACATCGTCGAACCTGAACGAAGTAACTTCTTCCTCCTGAAGAATTCGACGTTCGCCGTGATTCTCTCCGATAATCGAACAAACCTTGAAAAAGATGTCTCTTTATCGTCGTAATACCAGGAACGTCCTCTCGAGCAATGTTTCAACAAAGAAGTCGCTGGCGATATGTTCGCCACCTTGTAATTGCACGTATCTACGTTAACGATGTTCGCACGCGATAACGTGGAAATAAATCTCGTGGAAACAAAGTGGAAAGATTGGAAGAAGGCTTTCCTTGGCCTTCCAGGCGAAGGGGAAAGAGAAAGGAAGTGTCACGGCGTGACTCTTCGTGAATTCTTTCACGGAATGGACGAGAGGAGCCCGCAGGAACGCAACGATGCTCTCCTGCTCTTTGGTAAATTATTTTCTGCGGGTCTGCGAGGACGTAGCCAGAACTAAGGGAAAGAGAGAAGAAGGGAGGTGGCGGATGACAGTTAAAAAGAAGGCGAAAATCGGAGTACAAACAGAATCGGATGGGAGTAGAGAGACGAGGGGCAAGGGTTACCACGAGTGTTTAACCTTGACATTCGCCTCCCACATCCTGTCAGCCGGACAGTGGCTCTCATATTGACTGTCGAACTGCTTCTGCAGAGAAGAATAAGCTTGGGATTTTTTTTTTTTTTATTTTATTTTTATATTATTGGGTTTCTTTTTTTTTTTAATTTTATTTTTATATCATTTGCATCTTCATTCTGTAGACCGAGAATTTCCCGTGGCTTATTCGGATTTCAATTATTTAGAAGGTTTTTGAGGTTATATATGAATTTTCACAGATTTTCTTTTCGAAGGCTTTCACGCAGTGAAAAATGTGTCAGAGGGACGTTTCTCAAGTGAAAGGAGGATTAGGTCGTTCTTTCTTTTTTTTTTTTCTTTTTACTTTTCCTCGAAACTAGTCGGCACATCTTCCTTCGCTCAACAATTTCTTCATTTGCATATTTTTTTCTTCTGCGTTCTACAGTTCCACCTTGACTTCCACCGAACGTTTTCCATCGTGAAACCGCCCGCGTGGAATTCATTCTCGAATGGGAACTCTCCTCTTTCCAAAAATGTTAAACAACCGTGTTTCAAAATTAAAAGGAAAGGCTACATCTCACAAAACAAAAGAGCAAAAAGATAATCAAGTAGAATCCTCGCGAGGAACGATGATACTCTCGATTTGAAAAATATTCGACAGCGGGATGTGCGATGAAAGCCAAAAATTCTCACGAAAATTAACAGAAATCTCGAAACAAACCGGATGAAAGGGAAAAACAAAAGAAAATTGAAGCAAGCAAGAAAAGAAAACCAAGCAACCTGCTTAATGGAATAATAAAATTTTCGATCTAAGAAACATTTGACAGCCTTAGAGTCGAGAGATTCTCAGAAGAATTACCAAAAAAAAATCTCACCGACGAGCAAGCTGAGGATAGAAAAATCCTCTCTTTTCTATCTCACGGCGATAAAACTCTCGATTTAGAAACCATTGAACAGCGAGATGCGAAGGATCAGCAAGAGATCGCTCGCAGAGAACAAACAAGTTGAAAAGAAAAGCAAAAGGAACGAGAGTCGATCAGAACGTCAGAAGCAAAGCCTCGCTTTTACGTTACGATAATAAAAACTCTCGATTTAGAAAACATCCGGCAGTGAGATGCGATTAAGAACCAGCCGCGCAACGAAACGATCGCGATTTCGTAGAAGAACGGTACTTTCCAGGCTGAATGTGGCCGGTCCTTAAAAGAAAACGTGCCAAGGACAGCGACGACCAGCGATTCTCTCCTCTCTCTCTCTCTCT
>CAJDYZ010006612.1:8993-19364 GCA_903986555.1 Heterotrigona itama
AAACGATCGACGCGATGGCGGAGCTGACGTATTGGATACTGGCCCTGTTCTACATTCTTGGTGAGTACACCAAGCTTTCTTTCTTCTCCTTCTTCTTCTTTGAATTATCGCGGAAAACTTGTTAGATGTTTGTTTGCACTCTGTGTTTTGCTCGACGTCTCTTTTTAAATCGTTGCGTGGCTGTTGCAAGGAACCCTTGAAAATTTCGTCCAGGCTTCGTTTTGCCGGATGACGATAGCTGGAAAATATTTTAGTAGACTTCTCTTCTAAATTATTCCAAGGCTATTTCAAGGAACCCTTGAAAATTCTGTCTAGACTGTGTGTTGTTCGATAACGTTGGCTGGAAATATTTTATTAAATACTTCTCGCTTTAAATTATTCCGAATCTTCTTCCGAATTTTTGAAAATTTTCTCTCGACTTTGTTTCGTTCGATGATATTAATCAGAAAAATATTTTATCAGACTTCTCTTTAAATTTTGATAGAATCCTTGAAAATTTTGTCCTGCACTCTGCCTTGCTTGATAGACAATAGATGGAGAATATTTTATTAAAATAAATTTCGATGATTAGCAGGAAATTCACAGACTGACCAATTTCATTTTTTGTAATTTGTCATTTCTTAATTTTCGTTGAGTAAATTAGTTGGAAATTTAATCGGACTTTTACGAGGTAAATATAAAGGAAAAAGTCACTGAGATTTAAAATAGACATGAAATGAAAGAATATTTGGCCATTCTTAAAAAGACAGTATGAGTGTACAATCGATATTTATTATTGGTTACAATCAGCACGATTGCGTTGGTAATTTGTTATTGAAACGAAAATTATGGACGCCATTATTATACATTCGGAACAGGTGATTGTACATGATTAATTGCTCGGAAGAAAATCGCTGGGTATTTACAGAGATAATTGTTGGAATGTTTAAGAGAATTTAATGGAACTTTAACAAAGATGCAAAGTTATTTAATTAGTGATTACAATTCCATATTTTAGGTATTGTTATTGCTTGCTCGTTCCGCGTAATGATATTAATCTTCGTTCAACCCATCACTCTGCTGCGATCCTTGAATTTTCATATTTCAATTCTGATTTCATCCCGGCAAATAAAACAGATTTTTCATTTATCAGGTTATTTGCAAATCTAAAATATTTTTAAAGATTCGAGTCAAAAACGAAAAAAAATTAAATAGAAAATATTCACAATTATTTGTGATGGCAATATCGCGTTCTCGGTAACAATTCTAATGATAATAATATTTGTAAATCTTAAATGCGCCGCATAAACGACAATCCATTCAGTATGCAGACGTTCAAAGAAATATTCAGAATTTCAATTGCTTGCGGAAAAGAAGTTTCTTCAGAGCGATAATAAGATGACAATGCTATGAATGTGACGAATATCATGCACCGGATGTGTAATTAAAAGCACAATGAAAACCTCCAAGAACGAACAGCATTGTAACTTTACATTCTTTCGTATTCTCCGCCAGAGAAAGAAACTTTTAAAGAGAATCGAGTTCCCTTCAGTCGTCCAAACGTAGCTGCGAATGTTAAAGAAAATTTTCTCTCGCGATATTTGAATGTCGGCCGCGTTGGCAAACTTTCGAATTAAAAGGACCAGCATTCGTCGATAAACCGTAGCAACGAGCTCTCTGATTAATTAAACTTCAATTAGACTTCATTCATACGTAAAATTGGGTTAAGAAGCCTTTCATTGACGCCATATTTGCCAAAAACTTCCCTTCCAATTTAGCTGTTAATTACATTGTTAAGAGAACGTGTTTTTTTTTTTTTTTTTTAGGAATTCTGTACTAAGAATTGCTTAACGAACGCGTGTAATATTTTAATTGCATATGACGTACAGAGAAATTACGTGCGATGATCACGAGAAATTAATGAAATGTGATTTTAAACAAACCGTTGAAAGAATTTCCTGAAGAGTTGAAAAATTTAAACAAAATATAATTTTTCTAAATATACGTGGCATCTCGTCTCATCTGCAAAATTATTGATAGAATGACAATGATATAATTTTATTACAAATTACGTAATTTTACGTAATTTTACGAAAATTTCTATCAAATTATCTAGAGAATAATTTAGTTTGGGGGAATGTAATTAGAAGGAAAGAGATTATTTCATTATTTCAAGATTCTACGTTAATTTATCTCATCCAGCGAGTACTATCGAAATGTTACATCTAGTTAAGAGTATAACTGACACCAGTATATATTTTACTCTTAATGACATTATTAGCTTATTAACTGAATTACTTGTATTCCAATTTCGTCGACTGATGACACGTTATATATATGTTATCAGGCTGTATCATTATCTATCAGCAAATCATACCTAAGATCCTTCGATTGGATAAATATAACTTCCCCTCGTCAAATATTGGCGTTAAATCAGATGTGCGGTAAGATCGGAGCAGAGGAAGCGATGTTACGATTTCTGAACGCCAAACGATGGAAGCTATGCTGTGTGAAAATAAACCATCATCGATCATACACGTGTGATTGCAGTATATACGCAGTTTCATTTTTGTGTTCTTTTTTTTGCTTTTGAAAACTTCTGGGTTGGGTTAAAGATAGATAGATCGTGGGAGAGGAAAATCGGGACGAAGATTGTTTCGATTCGTTGCTCGTTAGAAACGAAATAAAACTGTAGGCACTGTCATTAGGAAGGGAACGTAATTTTCAGTGGAAATTTTCTTCAACAGAAAGACTCCGACATTTTTGATCATACTTCTAATGATAAATAAGTTAAATTTAATGTCACCACTGCAGAGAGACTTTTGAATTATAGTTGAAGAAACACGGAGTTGTATAAATTTCAACCGTGTGAAACAAATTAAAGAGAGAGAATAATAATTGTCTTCCTAGTAAATCGATAAACATGTTAAAAAAAAAAAAAAAACTAAAAAGCGGTTAAACGATTCGCGACTTCAGTCGCCGCAAGTGGCGCAAAGTTTACGGAAACTAGGGAAAGAGGATAAGCACGAATAGAATGAAAATGGACAAGAGGAGAGAAAAAAATAAATATAACGAGCGGAAGTGGCCGTGACGGTTGGAACAGTTCCACGTGCAGGGAAAAAAAAAAACAAAATTCGATCCCGGAAAGGGGCTCTCGATCCAGTTTGCTGCCCGGTTCGCCGCGAGACTCCTCTCGATGAATTTACATCGACGAGTTTTTCGCGGTTTGCTAAATCGCGAGCGCTTACGATCGACGGAAGCGATAACGCTGATCCTCTCGGATGCGGACCAGACATACAAAACAAAAGCAGAGCAGAGAAAGAAAAAGAAGAAAAAAAAAAGAGGGGAGATAAAAATACCGGGAAAGGGATAAAGGGTGCTGGTGGATAAACCGATCACCGGAAGGACGCTTGTTCGCGCGAAAATCGAGTTTTACGAGAGCCTGGCCAACGGTAATCCGCCTGTTTGCCATTTTTCCCGACGAAAAACGGGAAAAAAGAAAAACCCGCTTTCGTCGCGACTTTCTGCTACCGACTGTTGATCGGTATTTGTTAAGCTAACGAAACGAAAGAGCCTCTAGGCTTCTCGCGATGCTCGAGAGACCTCTCTCTTTGTCTCACGTGTTTTAAGTGCTCGCTTTCGGAGATTTTATCACGGAGGGAAAGACGTAGTTTAACACTAGAACTACCGACAGTTGAGACGTAGCTATCTCTACCAAAACCAGTTATTTTAAATGAATAAAACAAAATTAAAGTTCATTATATTAATCCTTTAGCTATCCCTGCAAAAGTCATTACGTCACTGCGAAGAAAAAATGTAACATGAAGTAGGAATTTTAAAATAAAGTTGTCAAACCAGTCAAAATGACTGGTGTGGTAGTTCTAGTGTTAAAGCAAAACGACGGTTGACGAAACTGAATGAAAAGAAAAATTACATCTACTTATATTACAGATTCAAATTAGAAATTGATTTAATTTATCTCGTTTTCACATTTTCTAAATAATTTGCCGATGGCGAAGAAATTCAGTATTAAGCTATCACGCATTGCTCACGGTGTTAAAACTACACGTACAGAATAATTCATATAATGTTCATTTTTTGTTAACAATCCTACTATCAAATTTTCTTCCCGAGCAGGTGTGTGCATATTCCACATTTCTATCCGATCGCTTTTCATTGCGAAATTGCACCGTTCGTCACTTCTGTGCGCGCGAATGTCCCGCGCAAATCGTTTATGAAGCTGGCCCCCTCGTCATCTGTCATACTTAGCGTACCCACACGTGTGTCGTTTTTTATTAACAAGAAAAACGTGACAAGTGTTTAACTACAGACGTGTTACACGTGAGAGAACGCTTCTGTCACATTGTTGCACGTGCAGACGTCCATCAATGATGGTAAATATCGGGCACGATATTACGCGTGGCTCCCTGCAACATTGTTAGATGAACACGCACATTGTAACACGTGAAAACTGCGTGTCGAATGTCAGACATTTGTGGATAAAATGATGATGACACTGGCTCGAAGAGATTAGGTCGATCGATCGGGTAGAAAGAAGTATCTTTCGCGTGATTCATCATCGTCGTTCGACACGTTCGGCAAATTTCACGCATCGAAAGATCAAAAGTTTTGTCTATAGATTGGATATAGCCGGAGGTTATTAGCCAGTTAAGTTCAATGTTACATCCTGTCTGAGTGCGATAGAAGGCCCCAGCACTCCCCAGTTGACTTATGACGTTGCTCAGATAATCTGTTATGATCGCGTGATTTAGTTGCGTCGTCGCGACATTGTTGTCGTATCCGAGATATTTCCGAGTTTGTCGGACAAACGAGCGGAAAAACGACGAGAACCCAGACGGCTTTCCCCAACTTTCTTCAATCGTTGACCTATCTAATTTAAACGATTCCGCTGACGTCATCCTCGCGAGAAAATGTCAAGTACGCGCGCGTGTAGCCACTCGACTTGTACGGATTAAATCTACGTATTCTTTATTAACTCTCGTTGGTACTGTGATTTTAATAATTACAAGGACGTATCGGCAGGTTACTCGTTCATTCGCGAATGAAATATTCAAGTTGGCTCAGGTTGGCTGCCTGTTTATAAGCTAATTAAACAATTACTTTTAAAATTATTTTCATCAAGGAAAGTTACAACTGACTTGCGTCTACTCTATGAATGTACTGTGCAAAGTTTGTACGGCATAGAACGAAACAGAGCACGGAGATGTGTGTGTGTTATGCAACTGGAAATTGTTATTTCAACGAAGTTCACGTTCAATTCAACGATTTTATTGACCCGTAGAATGGAACACGTAGCTTCTCTCGTCGCATTAAACGTTCATTCCGCTTCATTACTACAAAGTTGCGATCGCGACGACTCGTTTCTAACGAATTATTTCTGCGCACGAGCAATTTCGCGCGTAGTTCAGGCAGTTTACCACGTTCAAGTGAACAAACCTTCTACAGATCAGATGCAAATCTAATGATAGAAGTCCATAGAAGAATAGCAATTAATAAATAGAATCGTAGAAAATTCATGTAGCGTTACGTAGAACATTACGTAAGCTCTAATTTGGGAATCAAGTCAGCCGTGAGAAAGAATTTCGCACGAGTCGAATTTTGCAAATATCTAGCGAAGACTGTTAAAACACTGAAGATTTATATTTATCATATGTATCATCGTATCAAGATTTATATTTATCAGATGTATCATCGAACGCAGGAACAATTCAGCGAATGATAGTTATGCATAGTTATCCTTTGTAAAATATCAAAGAGGAATATTCTCTTTTTTTTATATATAGAATTCTCTTTTAATTTCTTTCTCCTTTGATTTCTGAAAAATGTCTGTCATGTTGCTATTCTTAGAGAAACCGAGACACGAGACTTCTTTGAAATTCAATTTCAAAAGTTATTCAGTGAACGATACACTCATCGTCTATTTAATTCATTCTGGAATAATTCTAATAATTATATACGAAATATAGAAGAGTAGTCGTTTCGCGTTAAATATTCATCGAACATTGAAAAAAATATCGATGCAAAGTACACGTGCAAGTTTCTTCGGGCTAAGAAACATTTTTTAATCAAAATAAAAACCACCATTCAAACCACCACGTTGCTTTTGCCATCGTCTAAGTTCGTTGATCTCAATTTCATAAAAGCTGCTGAAATGAATCCTACAAAATGCTATTATTCCACTTTCGAAGAAGCGGAAACGTACTTTAAAGTCTAGAATATTACTAAATCAAACGACAAACTCGAATCTTCTGATTAAACCGAAACGAGCATCCAACGTTTTATAATTTTACATCCAAGTGCTAATTTCTGCGAAAAGAAAGAAGTTCAGCTCGAAACCTGCCGCGCATATTAATGAATCGGAAACGCGGGACTAGCGAGTAAAAACATTTATCAGATTCACGTACATTTTCCTTCACGTGGGAGGAGGACACCGATAAGATAAGCCTTCGAAATCGGAATAATTCATCCAGTTTCACGTAGCTATCACGAGCCTCTTGCTATGCATCATCCGAGCGCAGAATTTGCGCTACATTACCCGTTAAGTCTATTTTGTAAAGTCTTTCATCGCGTAATTTATCCTCGCGTCAGCGTGCAATCCACCTGAAATTTATATGTGCCGCGGCGCGCGGAGTAGTTTTGCACAATTCGAAGTGTAAGTCGGCGCGAACACGCCACGGATAAGCCGGGAGTTTAAATAACTAAGCGAAATTTCTAAATATACGACGCCGAGATTCTTTCGGCGCGCGGAACCCGCCAAAAACTTTTTTTGGATAGTCTCGTCCACGATGATGGAACGGAACGAAGCTCGCAGCGCGTACGAGGCATCTAGGTGAATAAGAACGTTGAAATTCTACGTTAGAGTAGGTTAGGGTCGGCAGTGTGGAACAAAGTTTCTAGATGAATGAACGTTGAAAAATGAAGTAAGCCGAAAGTATATCGAAGCTGGGAATAAAATGCGTAAAGTGAGGTTTAACTTTCAAAATTTCGATTATTCTTTTAAATCATTGGGATTTCTAAACGTATCAAACTCGAAATCGCAGGGAAATGAACCAATTTACCATTCAATTGCCAATTCTATTGAAATTCGCCTGATGCCGAAAATATTCGCATTGAAAATTTCATCGATTTCAGCATTGAACAACGCGACGTATAATCGGATAAATCTGTTGGAAATTGCCGAGTGAAACACAGAATAGGTCGAATAATGCGCGCACGCAAATACGAGTAATGAAGGGATATACCGTGGAGACAGGCGGAATGTAACGTCGATTACGTTGAAATTCAAACGTTGAATCCGGGTTCGATTAACTGGTGAATGCACCAAGGAACAGATAGTTGGTCAGGTTACACTATAAATAACGGAAGTTTGCGAGCTACGTTGGTGCTTAGTCGAAGTTATTTCTACGGTGGCTTCTTAGGTCAGTCATGCACTTGACTCGGCATAATGCTTTTCGTGACATGACAACGCCACGTGGCCACGTGTTCGATAAATTTAACCTTCGACTCTGAACGTGTTCGTCGATCGATCTCTAATTATTTCCACGAATAATTATTTTCACGTCATCGTCGCGTTTCGAATTTAGAGCGCAAGCTTCTCGCAACATGCCCTAAACACCGCCATAAATTATTCCAACGAAATAACAAAATAACTTGGTAAGCTCGCCGGCTGTTGTAAAGTTTAGAAAGATGTTTCCACAACACATTGTAAATTTAATTTATACGGAGAATTTAGTATCCTACTTGGCAACGTTCACTGTGTTATAACAGTAACTGAAACAGTCTGGAACGAATGAACAAGTCTCAGCAAGTGACTCTGCGTGTTCTCTCGTCTGTTGCTCTTCTCATAGCGGAAATGCAGTCGATAAACGTTCAAGAACTGACTGAAAGGTCAGCCTATGTGTAATCTCGTGCACGTTTCATGCTCGGCGTGAATCGTATAAAAAGAGTTTTATGTATGGTTCGTCATGTATGACCATTACTCAGGACTGAGTTAACGCTTTGAAGAATCTCCGTTGCTGGAACAAACTATAAAATGATGTAATTATTGTTAAACGCTTAATGAGCAATTTAAAACGCCAGGGCAACTTTATCGTTACATAATTGCTACTTTGTACTCTAATAACACGCGATTAAAAGATTACGTTGTCTTCGAAGATATCCATTAAGGACGATTGAAGTTTAAACGATCCCCCCGTAACGACGTAATCACGATATAATAGTTCCATTCATTTGCGTTCAGTCGTTCAATGAAAAACCCGTCTGTCAATGAAGATTATTGCCATTTTTCAAAATTCAACAAACCGAAGGAGGAACTTGAAATTTATCTTTAACTTCATTTTCAATTTTATTTTCAATGAAAACGAGGTAATAAAATTTCTTTTCTTTTTACATTACGAAGAGAGAGGGAAACACGAGTATAATTCTAGAATCAAATAAAACAATAACCTTGCCAATTCTTCTTTTTATTCGTTCTACAATAATCGTTAAAGCTTTGCAAACTTAACGCATGATCGGGAAATTCTGTTTGCAAATCTGTGCGTATAGTACATCGTATCGGTCACTCCATACACGGCTCGTGGCTACGAAGTAACAAATTTGTTAGTTCTACGCTTGTTTGCATACATATAGTTCACTCAACAGTTCAGAGTTCCTATCGTAGAACGTTGTTAGCCCAACTGCAAAGCTGCTAAGAAGACGGGACCAACTATGTATGGCAAACACACCAGAAATTTTGAAAACGTGAATGTCTTTGACACAAGAGTAGACACGTTTTGTATATTCACGTGCACTGTAAGTTTGGAATAAGACTCTTCGATAATTAATATTTCTATTCGTCCACATATATATAGAGAGAGAAAGACTATACATAGATTTTAGAATTCATTCAAAATTCTTTCGACGTCTTTCATATCATTTTCTTTCTTCATATTCTGTTCATTATTGTTGTATTGTCTGAAAAGTCTTCGTATAGATGTTAAAACTCGCATCGAAACAATAATAAAAATAGCACTATCTATTTTTACGTACAAATATTTGAGGATTGATGCCATTACTTCGTGCAAAATTGTATCGCGAAGAAATCGAATATCTAAAAGTCATTCCTTTAATTTCAGATAATTTGTCAGTCTTTCGCGAGGCACTTACTACTTAACGTATCTCTTCATTATAATTTGTAATTACTTCAATCGTTCTAATTTATTAGATTAGCATACGACATAGACACAGACGTGAAACGTTTCATTTTTTTTTTTTTTTTAATTTTTTCAAATCATTGCCATGCAGATTATTTCGAACTCCTACCAATGCTAATGCAATTATAAGCTAATATTAATTTAAATTGTTAAGCTGACGCGTCGTCAATGGCATTATTAAATCGCCACGTGATCGCAGAAGACGAAAATCACGAGGTAAAAAAAGGAGAAAAAACGATCGACACACGGGCATCGAGCGACGAAGAAGAAATAAAGAGAGAGAGAGGGGTGGATGGTGGTATCGGAAAATAAGAGCAAACGGTGAGCAGGGCCGCAGCCATCGAAAGGAGGCGGAACGTAAAGCGTTTTAAAGCCGTGAAATCCAAAACTTCAGTCCCCGCCACCTATGGTGCATTTACTTTTACGTTAATGAGGGGCAAATTATCGGAAAAGAGGCCTGCTGACGTAACAGGCTGTCATAGAGCCACAGAGGTTCCACAGGACCTCTTTCTCTCGGTCACACTTTCACCATCTATATCGACTTTCTCTTTCCGGTGTGCCACCTCGCTCGAAATCCGATAAACGTACGCCAAAGCTGTTTATGGTTATCGCGAAACGATACCGTTGTGTTCCCATTTACTAACTGGAACAGAGCCGCCGTAGTAGAAATCGAATATCGGAAGCGATCGGAATATCGAGTGTGCGGCCCTGATCGATTGCCCACCCCATCCTTACAGTCTCATCCCTTGCCATCTACCCGATAACCTCTCCTCCACCAGCTGTAATACCGTATTAAACCATTCGGTTCGTGACTTTTTTAATAACGTCTGTGTCGCTCGAGCGCGAAAGACGGATAGGAAACTGTTTCGAGAATAAGGCTTAAGGGAAGGTGAAAGGTAAGTTGGAAATTCGAGAGTTTGGCGATTACGAATACAGAGCTTGGAAAGCAATATTTAAAATTAAAAAAGGGGGGATGGGGGAATGAATTGAAAGTTAGGGAATGATTTGGTAAGTGAAAGTATCGTGCGTGTTGAAAATTAATTTTATTTATTATTTCTGGAATAAATCGTGAAGAATGAAGTCCTGGAGAAGAAAAATTGAAAGATAACAAAAAATACCAAATATTAATGTAGTATAAATTGGCAGTAGAAAGATCAAGGGATATGTTTGTTTTATTTTG